>JAQQSW010008345.1:0-13496 GCA_028646575.1 Pseudocheirus occidentalis
GTGTTGGAGGAGGGCATAAAAGGGAACAGATTGTGGGAGGGTTCTTACAGTGGGATCAAGGTTCTGGGCTGGGGGGTAGGGACAAAAAGGGGAGAAAATTTGTAACTCAAAACCTTGTGGAAATGAATGATGTAACCAAGAAAATAAATTAAAATTTAAAAAAAAGATGATTGGTTTTTAGAAGAAGTAATCAAACCTATCTATAGTCATATGAAAAAATACTCTCACAATTGATTGGAGAAATGAAGTTAAAACAGTTCTGAGGTACTACCTCATATCTATTAGATTGGCTAAATGGACAGAAAGGTAAATGACAACTGTGGGAGGGGATGTGGGGAAAACGAGGCTTTAAGGTGCTGTTGGTGGAGTTGTGAACTGATTAAAGCAATCTGTAGAGTCATTTGGAGCAAGGACCAGGAAAACCTTTTGACCTAGCAATACTAGGTCTGAATCCCAAAAGAGATTTTTTTAAAAAAAGGAAAAGGATCTATATGTACAAATATATAATTACATATAATAATATTATATATTATATATTATACATATATTATATAGAAATATATAAATTGTTATATATTATATAACTATATAACTATACAAATGTTATATATACATTAAGTATTATTATACACAAATATTATATATTACGCATATAATACTGCATTACATATATAAAATAATATATATTCTAGCAGCTTTTTCCTGGGGGTAAAGAATTAGAAGTTGAGGGGATTTCCATCAATTGGGGAATAGCTGCCCAAGCTGTGGCATGTGATTATGATGGAATACTATTGTACTATAAAAGATAATGAGGGGCGGCTAGGTGGCGCAGTGAATAGAGCTCCGGCCCTGGAGTCAGGAGTACCTGAGTTCAAATCCGGCCTCAGACACTTAACACAAAAAACTAGCCGTGTGACCTTGGGCAAGTCACTTAACCCCAACTGCCCTCCAAAAAGCAAAAACAAAACAAAACAAAACAAAAAAAAACCAAAAAAGATAATGAGCAGGATGCTCTCAGAAAATCCTGGAAAAACTTGCACGGGCTGATGCAAAGTGCAATGTACTGTGTACAAAGTAGCAGCAATATTGTAGCAAGATCAGCCGTGAATGACTTGGCTCTTCTCAGCAATGCAATCCAGGACAACTTATAACTTATGATGAAAAATGCTATCCATCTCCAGAGAAAGAACTGAATATAGATTGAAGCAGACTTTTTTTACTTTCTTTATTTTTTTAAGGTTTTTTTTTACTTGTCTATGTTTTCTTTCACAACATGACCATTATGGAAATGTTTTGCATGACTACACATATATAACCTATATGAAATTGCTTGCCTTCTCAATGGGGGTGGGAGGAGGTGGAGAAGGAGGAAGGGAGAGAATTTGGAGCCCTAAGTTTTAAAAACAAATATCAAAATTTGGTTTGGGGGCGGCTAGGTGGCATAGTAAATAGAGCACCAGCCCTGGAGTCAGGAGGACCTGAGTTCAAATCTGACCTCAGACACTTAATACTTACTAGCTGTGTGACCTTAGGCAAGTCACTTAACCCCAATTGTCCTGCCTTTCTCCTACTCCCAAAAAATTGTTTTTACATGTAATTAGGGAAAAATAAAATACTAAATAAAATCTTTAAAAAAGAGCTCCCATAAAGAAAATATCAAAGTCTGGTGACTGGGTCCATCACCAATCTGGACACAGGAACCTTGATGCTATCCCATGTTGGAGTGGGTTCATCATCACATGATTCTGCTGGCTAAGGACGATGTCGCTGCTTTTGTTCTACAGTGTTGCTGGTGCCAATCAGAGACTCCACCTTTGAAAGATTATGGCTCTTAACCTGCTTCTGATTGGCAAATTGATGATAATGTTCCTTTTCCTCCATCTCTGAATAAGAAGTTTGTGTGTGATTGATACTCAGGATCTAAGATTGTGGTGCCAGCTAAACCTGCCAATGAAGCAGCCAGGAGGAGTTAAATGTAATTGTCTAACACCAAGTGAGATAGAGAGTAGTCTGGGATGACTAGACAAGCTCAAGTCCACAGTATGAAAAAAAAAAGCAGAAGAAGCCTACACTTAATCTTGACTGGAGATATTCTGCCATCTTTAGCTTCCTGCCTGGCTGCCTGCCTGACTAGGTGTGATGGTTCATGGCTTTCCTTAACAGAAAAGGAGTTTCTTGTCACTACATGCCAGTAGATGGTAACAGAGAGATGAGCTCTTCAATCACCAGCAGAGACACAACAGCCAAGAGCATCATGATGACGCCATCAAAGGACATCAGCATCTCTCTAGTAAGGTGTGAGCTGTCCGAACTGCACATCTCAGCATGTGTAGCATGTATGCCCTCCCTGCAACAGTGATATGACATTCTGTGGGAGAGCATCACATGATGGCCACCTTCTATTCTCTCTTTCTCTCTCTCTCTCTGTCTCTTTCTTCTCTCTCCTCTCTTTCTCTCTCTCCTCTCCCTCTTTTTATTCTCTCCTTTTTCTCTCTCCCTCTCTTCTCTCTCTCATTCCCTCTCTCTTTTCCTTCTCTCTCTCCTCTCCCTATTTCTCCTCTCTCTCTCCCCCCCCCATGCTGTTTGATCAAATGCCTCTTATTTTAATTTTATTTACCCCCTGACTAGTCAGTAAAAACATGGTGGGGGGCGGCTTATGAGTGATGGTTTTGAGTGGGTGTTAACACACAGAATGCTTTGAACTTGGGGTGACTTTTCTAGGGAGCCATATGGGCGAAAGGGGAAGGTTCTATGCAATATCCAGATGCTACAAAGAGTGGGATTTTTTAGCAAAGAAAATAAAAGCCTTTTAAAAAGTCTAATGAAAAAGTGTCCCTCACTGAGCCTTCTTGTAGGTAGCACCTCAGACAACTGACTCCCCCACCTGTCCCTTAGCACCCACTTCCTCTGCCAAGTCTTGCTATGGTTCTGTCCAGCATATGGTCTTGTAAAAGCAGGATAACTCCCAATGAGAAATAGAAAAGTCCTTTCTCACTTGAGCCTTGTTTTCCCAAGGAGTGGTGTCACTTGGGCAAGTAAAAAACGTTTTTCACTCCCCTGCCAACAAAAACAAATTTTCTGCCTCTTCAAATTATTGCCAATTTGAACCTTTACAGTCTGGCTTCTCAAGTGCTTCCAACTTTCGCAGCTGTGCAGTAGCAGCGTTGCTGTTGTCTGGGTATTGCCACCAAGCTAAGCTGACAGGTGGCCTTTGTCAGTCAAGTGCTGTGGGGTCAACATGTTACCCCCTTAACTAAGCCTTTCCTGCTGACGCCTGTGAATTCTTCAGACAAGTCTCTCTCTTCATGATATAATGGTTTTCTCTTTCCCTCCCGCCTCCTAAAGTGTCCATTTAAAAAAATTAACCACCTTGTCTTAGGATTCCAGCACCCAATAGAAAGTATATTCTATGTCCCTGGCCTCTTTCCCTCTCCATCAGTAAGGAGCAATGGAGAAGCGGGTATAGGGGGACAGGGAGAGAGGAAGAAAAGCCTAGCAGGAATCCAGCCCTTTCTGCCCTTAGGTTTGGGGTGGGAGAAAGTAGCTCTCTGTTCAGCTATTACTAAAGATCCTAGAAGGATGACCAGGATTCCAATCTGCCACTTATGACCTGTATGACTTGGGCAAATTCTTAACCTCTATGGGTCCTGGCTTCCTCTTCTAGAAAATGAAGAGGTTGGACCAGAGGACTTCAAAGGTCCTCTCCAGCTGATGACCTCCATTTAACAGACTAAGAAGGTGAGATTCAGAGGTGAATGGTTGTTACACAGGGCATTGGAAGGATAGCTAGGACTGGAACTCAGGTGTCCTGATTTCCTGACTTCTTTCCACTGCAAGGCCCTTTCCCCAGGTTGGAGGTGTGTACACCCAATGTTCCAAGGTTGAGAGAGCTCAGCAATTTATTGATTCCTTCAAAGCTTAGCTCAAATGTGACTTCCTACATGATGAAACCTTTCCCAATCCCTCCAGCTGCTAATGCCTCTCCTTTAAAGTTATCTCCTACATAGGTGTATATTGAACAGGGTGTTCAAACTAATTTTTATTTAGTCCTAATCCCTCCAGCTGCTGATACCTCTCCTTTAAAGTTATCTCCTACATAGGTGTATATTGAACAGGGTATTCAAACTAATTTTTATTTGGTCAAATAAAGTAAGAGTCTGTAACACCAAGCACCCTAGCATACCCAGGATGGCTGGTAGCACAGCTTCTTTGATTTGCTTTACTAAAGGAAAGCAATTCAAAAAGGGTTAACAATCTTACTTTAATCAAACATATATATTATTCACTTAGTTTAGGGGGAAAAGTAGGCAACCTCAATTTCAGAAAAAATAAAAAGAGAAATTACAAGCAAACAAAAAATACAGACAGAGAAAATAACACAATTCAACAGACCAGCAGACAGAGCTTTTAGCTCTCTGACCATTATATACATACATAGTTACCAGAGAGAGAAGCACCAGCATCTGGTTTTCAAAGTGGGGGGGGGGCTCAATAGCTGTCAGGGTCAGAGGACATCACAACCTTTGTGACCCACTGCATAATTACAAAGTACCAAAATGGGCTCCAAGTGAAGCCCATTAAGGGGCAAGGAAGATCTTCAAATTCCCTTACCATTACAGGGCCTAAGTCCTTATTGGGAATTATGGGAATTGTAGTCTCCATGGCCCCGAATGAGACTTGGGTCTATCACAAGGTTGAGCCAGAGTGTACACATCCCATGGCAGATAGGAGCTATTGAGGTACTCTGAAATAGAATTGATAGGAGACCCTGTCCATCTATAAGATAGAAGAGACAAAGCAGTAGCAGCAGAAGCTGAGTGATGGTAGACACTTTGGATGAGGATTGATAATGTGACTGGAGCTTTCCCTGCTCACTACTTTACCTACTGAAAGAGCTCTATGGAATGTGACTAAAGAGGACTGTTGGAAATGGTACAGTGCTTCAACCCCTCTCCCCATACATATTGGCCAACAGGTAGTTTTATGTGGTTTTTCTAGATTTCCTTTAAACTCATTCTTCAACCTTATTCTTCATCACATTAAAATCCATGACTGATCATGAATGCTTTTTTCCTCGTGTCTATGTATTGGTTGCATGTAGGAGAACTAATAGACAACGGCAATAGCTAGTTAGAAATACACAGAATTTAAGCAGGTCAGAGAATCAAGTCTCTGACAAAAATGTTAGGGTACCTAGCTGAGGACTTCACAAAATGAAGGTGAGAAAGGAAGCTCACGATTTTTTAAATTAATAATATTGAAGAAACTTTCCAAAAGGCAGAATTTAAACTGGTTCTAGGTATTTCTTTTTCCACCCTAATCTAAATGGACTCTTTGTAGCTGGAACAAGTTACCACATATTGGCAAATTCTCTGGCCTCTAACAGGAAGGAGTGGAGTAGAAAAGAAAATCATACTCCAGGACTGCCCAATGAGAGACAAAAGCTCTGGTCTGGGAAAAATCAACTCTTCGCCTGCTTTTTTTCCCTGTTGGAGAGAGGAGTAAAAAATGGTGCCGCCCAGCCCACTTTGCACCATGGCAACACATCCTAGTTATATGTTGACTCTCCCAGGGTAATCTCCTTCAGGGCAGGGTTGTTTCAGTTCTGTCTTTGAAATTCCAGCCCAGGCACAGTGCCTGAATATAGTAAATGCTTAATAAATGCTTATTGATTGATTGATCTTACAACAAAAGTTAATTCTCCCTATCTTAGAGCCCTTTGCTGCTCCCTTTCCATTTCCCTTCACTGGCCATCTAGAGAGGAAGGAGTCAGAGAGTCTCAGAGATGAACAGCACAATTATGAAACATCCTTTGTCAATCTTATCCTCCCTTCAAGTCCCAGCTCTGGGTTCACTTTTTCTAAGAAGCCTCCCTTGATTTCCCTTACTGTATTTTCTTAAGACCACCCCATAACCCAATACATGAACTGCACCCAATTGTCAAGTCCATATTATGTATTCAACAAATAATTGTTAGATAATATTCATTAGATAGGTCAAAAAAGCAAAGGAGATAACTCTAAGAGTAAGTTTAGTTAGAGAGAGAGAGAGAGAGAAAGAGAGAGAGAGAGAGAGAGAGAGAGAGAGAGAGAGAGAGAGAGAGAGAGAAGGGGAGAGGAAAGAAGGAAGGAATGAAGGAAGGAATGAAGAAAGGAAAAAAGACTCAGAGACTCAAGTCCCTTCTGTTCCTACCCCCTCTAGGAAGGTTTGAACATAGCAGACCAGCTGCCCTCTGAAATCAATCCTAGAATAAGAAGACAGAGATCAATAAAGAAATCTCCTGGACTCTTCTCCAGTGGCCTGACCTTCTGAGACTGAGTCCAGCTAGCTGGGGAAGAAGCCCTTCACTCTGTACCCCACCACATACACAAACACAGAATAGCCAGAAAGAGTACAATTGGCTTTCCAAACCCATCATAAAGAGGTTAGTCCCCTCAAACCAAACGAAAAAATAAAGCAAAACCCACACCATATTTTTTATCAGCTTATCAATAGCACTTGAAAAAAAAGTTGTAAAAATAATTAGAAACTTTATCAAGAAAATTTATAGCATGACATGAATCAGAGTTAGATGTTTTCTGGATGAATCAAAGCCACTGAGAAATTAGGGAACTGTCTCCCTCATCTTTTGCAGCTTTTGTCAAATTCTTCCCTCTCCAATGGGAGCACAAGAACACCATTGTAGACACTAGCTAGAAGGCAGGGTCTGACACTGGTAGGGCTAATCCACAACATCCTCCAGCCTTTCCTACTGAGTTTTGAAGGCAGAAGATGATGTCACTATGGCCAGAGTAAGGAAGATTTGGTTCCTCTCCCTGCCCCCAGATGAGTAATGTAGTCATTGAATTTAATCATAAATGATGAAATTTTAATGTGTTAAAAGTATTAACACTCTGTTTTCCCTTTATGAAGTGTGAACACCTGAGTCAGAAAGGAGCATAGGAGGAATGATTGGTCACATCCCCACAAGCCATGGTAGAGGAGTACTGTGAAGGACTCGTACTGGGGGAGGGGGACATCAGGGAAGTTCAAGGAAGAAAGAAACCTGGGTGCATAAAAACTGCAAAGTCTCAGAAGTCTATATTCAGGGTCACCAGCCTCCCTTGCCCAATTGGAACCCAGAATTCACACTACACCTCCTCTTTCCCCCTTTGAAAATCTGATCTCAAGATGGAAGATTATAAACTCATTCACACTGAGAAAAAGAGGTGATTGATAAGGTTTTATGTATCACTTTCCTGGAAGAACTGCATTTCAAAAGAAAATAAAGCCTTAAGTCAAAGGAATAAAATCCAGAAATTGTAGAGCTGAACCACTGGAGAAGATATCTGAGGGCTGTCTATAGAATCAAAGGACCATCTGTGGTTATAAATGGTTGGCTGGTGGTCTACTTATAAAGTTGGCCTGACTCAGAGGAAAGTCATGATGCATTTCCAAACAGGGCGAGGAAAGTCTGATAAAGATAGGGATAAGGGTGAGGGGAGGGAAAGAGTGCTACAGGTTGGAAGCTGGGGTAAAAAAGACCTCCCTAGTCTCTCCTGGTTGTTCTGTCTTTCTAATAGCAACATCTTCACAGGCTCCTCTGCTGGTTGTTCATCTTCCGTCTCATGCCTGCTCGATATACAACAAGGCTCTGCCCTGGGATCTCTCCCCTTTTCTCTCTAGACACATTGGGTGACCTCATGAACTCTGGTAGGTCCAATTATCATCCCTATGCAGACGGATGTCAGATCTATATCTTCAGCCCTACTCTCTCCTGAGCTCCAACCCCCCACATCACGGATGGCATGCTTATTCAACATTTTGAACTCGATGTCCTGTTGGCATCTCTACTCAAAATATCTAAAACAGAACTCATCTTTCCCATCCCTTGAAAGCAGAGAAAAAAGCCAGATATGGAAAGCAGATTCTCCACTCAATAGACTGCCCAACACACCCAAAGGAATATTCTCTACATATGTGCTTACACTTAATCAAATTGCTTTAATTATACATTCATTTCATTCATAATACTGGCTAACATTTACAGGATGCTTCATGGGTTACAAAACATTTTACATAAATTATTTCATTTTATTTTCACCCCAGCCCTCGGAGTAGGCAGTACAGGTGCTATCTCCATTTCACAAATGAGGAAACAAAAGCTTAGAGAGATTATAATATGATTTATTACAAATCACACAGTTAATGAAGTTTCATAGGTGGGACATGAACTGAAGTGTCTACTGACTCCAAGTCTGGTACCATCTTCACTGTGCTAGACTGCCTCTGAAATACACATGTACATACATACATACATACATACATATATACACACATATATATACACATACATATACACACATATATAATTATATATGAAATATATACATCCTGTACTGTGTGTGGTGGGTGTGTGTCATCTATTTCAGAGGCACTCTGGTATAGTGGAGATGGTACCAAAAATATGTGTATGTATATAGATATATATATGTATATGTATTAAATGTATATACATGTATGATGTGTGTTATTAGCATATTCATCAGTATATAGTGTTTATTCTGTGTGTGCATACATGTGTATGATGTATATTGTGTGTATTTATAATATACAAACATACACACATATATATGTATAGACACACACATAGATGTAGATAAAGGGTGTCCCAAAAGTCTTTCCTAGCTTAAAACTATTAAAACTAGTAGCCAAGAGATAGAGAGGAGAAAATACTGGGCCTGGAGTTAGAAAGCCCTGAGTTCAAATTCATGCTCAAACACTTCCTAGCTGCATGATCCCAGGCAGGTCACTCAGTTTGCCTCTGCTTCCTCAATTGTAAAATTGGGATAATAGGCCCTACCTTCCAGGGCCATTTTGAGAATCAGATGAGATATTTGTGATGTAAAAAAAATCACTTAGCATAGTTCCCAGCACATAGCGGACACTTTAAAAAGATTTGTTTCCTTCTTCATCTGAGTATATACACAAAATAGATACACTATGACTTGTATTCATCGGCAAAAAACAACCCCAGACTACAATGAAATAATGCTGAGAATACAGAGAAATAAAGAAAACAACCCTTTATGAAACATATTCTTCTTGGAGGAGATGAAATACAACGTAATTTGAGAGGAAAAAACCCCTCATACATTTGGGGAAGATCAGGTAAGGCTTCACAGGGTGGGAGGATCTGGGTTTAGCCTTCAAAGTGTTTTTAACCTATATTTAGGAAAAGAGAATAAAAAAGGGGCTGCTGCTACTTGAAATGGAAGACATAATGATAATGAACAATAAAAAAGACCAAACCACTTAATTCTCATTTTGCTTCTGTTTTCTGTGTCAAGGAGAATGTTCCTGAGATTAGAAAATACAGGACAAAAATGGCCAATGGGGAGTTGAGACCCCAAATGAGGAAAGAAATCAAAAGAGAGCAGTTAGATGCCTCTTCAGTGAGTTCAAGTGACCAGACTGGAGCCAACTGTGTCCTCAACAAGTGTGGCAGATGTTGCTGAGCCACTGGTGATCTTTGAAAAAAATCCTGGAAAACTCAGAGAGAGGGACAGGGACAGGGACAGGGAGAAGGAAAGGGAGAGGGAGAGAAGAAGGAGGAGGAGGAGGAGGAGGAGAGAGAGAGAGAGAGGGAGAAAAAGAGAGAGAGAGAGAGAGAGAGAGAGAGATTAGACAATGTTGAAAGTAACATGCAGAATTTATATACACACATATGTATGTATGTATGTATGTATACACAGAGAGAAACAGTGTATATATATACAGTTATCCCTTCTACATTGGGGGCTTAGAGGCACAGTGCCCCCATAATCTAGAAAGTCCATGTAAAACTTTTTGGCCTTCCCTCCATACCAGAGAAGTTTGAATTATTATGGCATTAAAAGATAAAATATGCTGATATTATACAATGCTACACATATATTTGTGTATTTCTGAGTTTCTAAGACTTTTCTGAATCATCTGCTCACCTTTGAGTATTGTTTGCAGCTTCTGAAAAATTCCTTAAAAATTCACATGTAATTTCTTAGGCTGACCCATGACATATCAAAACCATGATGTGAAAAGTTGTGATGTGGAAGGGAAAACTGTATACACACGCATACACATATGAACATGCACATACATATATATGTAAAGTTGTTTATAATAGAGATTCCTAGTCTCATATTTAAAAGTCCCAGAGGGTCAAAGGAGGAAGAGAGAAGTAGTATACAAAGACAGAGATGAAAACAGAGGCAAACTGGCAAACAGAGAGACATGGACAGACAGACAGAGAGAGATAAACAGAGAAGCAAACAGAGAGGCAGATAGAGAGACAGCCAGAGACAAACAAAGGAGCCACTCCCTCCTCTAGCGGTCCTCTTAGGGCCCACTAAGTGAGTCACTGTTTCTGAAACAATGATCAGTCTTATCTGATAATAGCTTTCCCACAGCCATCACTGCAAGGGAGAGGACTGTAGGGGACGTAGGGACCACCCAAGGGTTGCTGCAACATTCCAAAGTGATACATCCCACAGAGATGAAAACCTTTTCCCCAAAGTGGCCAGAGTAAGTCAGTACATGCTACATGGGGAGGCATCATCTCTCTGCATTCCCTGTGGTGTAAAACACCTGACTGCAGAAGAAACGCTTCTATTCATCTTACCTTTTATTCTAAAGCAATTAAACTATTTACTAATATAAGCAGTCTTAACACAAAGGCATTTGATTGACTGCAGTTGAGAAGGATAGGGAAAAGACACCAATTAAGTGGGGACACAAAAATGAGCTGTCGAGTGAGGAGATCTATGTGTCTCACAATGACATCAGAGCCAGTGGGAGACTGACAGCCAGCAAACACCTAGGTCCTGTTGATGAAGACCAAGGAGCTGGTTGTACGTTACCACACTGCCACCTCGTGGTTTCACTGAGAATGATGTTCAGTTCAAAGGAACAAGAGGGAAGTAAAGACTCCCATGTAAGTATCAGTTTAGGAAACCAGGGATGACATGACAGTTGTCTTCAAGCATGTGGAAAGCTGTCGTGGAAAGCTGTCGTGTGAAGGGAGATCGTATGTATTCTGCCCATTCCAAGAAAGCAGGACTAGAAGCAATAGATGATTGTTAAATCATTCTTATAAAAAGGCAAATTTAATCTTTTTTTTTTTTGCTTTTTTTGGAGGGCAGTTGGGGTTAAGTGACTCGCCCAAGGTCACACGGCTAGTTTTTGTGTGTGTGTGTGTGTGTGTTAAGTGTCTGAGGCCGGATTTGAACTCAGGTACTCCTGACTCCAGGGCCAGTGCTCTATTCACTGCGCCACCTAGCCGCCCCAAATTTAATCTTAATATAGATAGATATTGGACAAATATCCCGATTAAGTTGTTGTAACAAGAAACTGGAAACAAAATAAGCATCCATCAGCTGGGGAAGCCATGTGGTGGTGAGTGTAACACGGTGCAACATTGTTGCACCATATGAAGGGTAGAAGGAGGGATGCAGAGAAACCTAGGAACTGGATGAATTTGTACAGAGTGAGCAGAACCAAGAGAACAAGCTATACAATGACTCTAACACTATAAAGGAAACAACCCAGAAAGGCTTCAGAACTCTGATTAATACAGGGGCCAATCAGAGACAGCTGGTGGCACAATGAATAGAACTCGGGGAACAGAAGCAGGAAGACCCGAGTTTGAATGTAACCTCAAATACTTATAACTTGCGGGACCCTGGTCAAGTCATTGAACTTGTTTGTCTCATTTTCCTCAACTATAAGATGGGGATAATAACAGTATCTACCTTTAGGGTTCTTGTAAGGGTCAAATGAGATATTTGTAAAAAGCCATTAGCCACAGTGCCTGGCACGTAATTGGTATTATTCGAATGCTTATTCCCCTCCTGCTCTCTCCTTCCCCCTCCCCAATCACACTCCAGAAGATAGATGGTCAAGCCTACTTACCTTCCAACTCTTGGCAGAGAAGTGAGGGGCTAGGGGTACAGAGTGAAACATACATTTTCAGAGACGGCCTGTGTGTAGATTTATTCTGTTCAACTATACTTATTTGCTACGAAGGAGTTTTTTTTAATTGGCAGATGAAGAGTAATGGGATAGTAGTGATAGTCCCCCAAACTCACTATGGGTTATAATCAATGGAGACGGATTATCTTTAAGGGCTCCTGCTTATCTCTGGGATGATTTCATTAGCAGGAAAATCACCCAATATTTCTACAACTAGCTGTGGAGTAATTTTGTATCTATTTATGTTAATTTGTAGGTGCCATGAATACTAAAAACTCTCTCCTTGCTGAAGATCTTGACTATGAATTCAAGTATCACTTTATTTTTTGAGACTATGGGTCTGTCTTCCCTAGGCAGGATGTGCAGCAGCTGCTCCTGGGCAAGATCCTGATACTTAGCAGCATAGAAGCTTGAATCCAATTCTTTGCTCTAGCCTCGGCTCATTTGCCCTTTCCCAGGTAGCCCCATGACCCTCCCACTCCTGCTCCTGGGGATGCAATACCTTGGTGTCAGACGTAGTAAAGAAGCTGGATTGGCTTTTGCCCTACTGCAGCTCAGAGCTTCCCAACACAAGTGGTCACCAGCCTCAGTCTCCCTCAGGTACAGAGACCACAGGTAGACAGCACCACACCTGGCTTTTGCACCAATTAGTAACCCAGTGCTTCTCATGGTTCCTGGAACTTAATAAATGCTTTCTCTCACATAATCTTACGCCAGATGTGTTCATTTTGTTTGTACAAAAGTTTTTCAATTTCATACATCGGAGCTATGTGGGGGCTTGGGGAGGGGGTGAGTAGTTTTATCTTGACCACATAGCTTATGTGTGTCCACACAGGGCTGTCTAGATGTAGCTCCCAGGAAGGAAAGAGTTTCTAGAGTCTCCTCCTTCTACCCTTCTCCAAGGAAAACTTTGATTTCCTGCGAAGAGGGTAAGTAGCAGGTCAGGGACAAAGGTTGGCCACTTAATTCTCCTCAGAGAGGAGAGGTGGCATCAAGCTAGAATTTCATCTATCTCCTCTCTTAAATATTTTTAGTCTACAAGAAATAATTTTAAAAGTCATGCTGTGCTCCTATTTCTTAATGGGGAAGGAGGGCCCCAATCTATATAAACAGACCTTCACCCTACATAGCTAATAGCAAATAAGTCCACTTATTCAAATGGATAGCAAACAGAAAAGGGCAGCTAGGTGGTGTAGTGGGTAGTATTGGGTCCAGAATCAGAAAGATTCATCTTGTGTTCAAATCTGGCCTTATCAAGAATCACCTACCCAGCAAAATTGAGTATAATGTTCTAGGGGAAAATATGGTCATTCAATGAAGTGGAGGACTTTCAAGAATTCTTGCTGAAAAAGCCAGAACTAAAAAGAAAATTTGACATTCAAATACAAGAAGCATGAGAAGGTAAACATGGAAAAGAAATCATAAGGAACTTATCAAAGTTGAACTATTTACATACCAACACGGACAAATGATAATTGTAACTTATGAAACTTTTCTCAGTATGAGGA
>JAQQSW010008346.1:0-13496 GCA_028646575.1 Pseudocheirus occidentalis
AATTACTTTGTGTCCAGGGGTGGGAAACCTTTGCCCTTTTTGTGCTCTGTGATTGATCAAATGAATATACTTTGTTTATGACTGGAAACTGATCTCCATTTGAGAAGAGACTTTGACTGATTAAATGAATCTACTGTCTAGGGGTGGAAGAGTACCTGGATTGAATTGAGAACTTACTTGCTAAATGAATGAGTTATATTGAATTTTGACTTTCTCAAAGTGGGGGTAGGTGGGAGGGAGGTGTGATAAAAGAAAGGGCAGATTGGGAGAGAGGGTAGTCAGATGCAAATACTTTAGAAAATAGAATAAATGTGGGGAGCAGGATAGGATGGAAGGAAATATAATCATTCTTTCACAATATGACCGCCATGAAAATGTTTTGCATAACTCCACATGTATAACCTGTATTGAATTGCTTGTCTTCCAGTGGGGGGTGGGATGAGGAAGGAAGAAGGGAGAAAATCTTGAAATCAAAGTTTTAAAAACAAATATTAAAAAATTGTTTTTAAATGCAACCAGGAAATAAGATATGCAGGCAATGGGGTATAGAAATCCATCTTGCCCTACAAGAAAGTAAGGCATAAGGCGATAAGGGGGGATGAAGAGGCATAAAAGAGAGGAAGACTGGAAGAAGGGGTATTCAGTATTCTTGTGATCTTGGACTTGGGGGGAGGGGAGAGAATGGGAGAAAATTTGTAAATCAAAATCTTGTGGAAATGCATGTTGAAAACTAAAAGTAAATAAGTAAATTTTTGAAGGAACAAAATAGAGAACAAGTGTAAATCTAGGAAGATCTCACCTCTGGCACATCCTGACTATGTGACCCTAGGCAAATCATTTAGCCTATCTACACTTTAGACAACTCTCTAAGATTTTAAGTGGTGGGGGATCTGAGTTGCATTGGTTTAGGGAGTTTCTTCAACCAGGTGTTCTTTATCCCAATGATTAGAGGTTCAGTCTCTGTCCCTTTTATAGTAGAGTTTTAAAGGACACCATTTCTATATGTTTTGCAAACTAGAGTTTAACTCAAGGGTTTGCTCAAATGATGTTTGTGTCTAAATGTCTTTTAGTCAGAGAACTTTGTTGTTTATAAAAATCTGAAGTCCCCGAGAGAGATCACTTTTGGATTATTTTTTTTAAGTTGAAATATTTTGGACATCTTCTACTCTGCTCTCCAAACTCACATCTTTTATCCATGAGAACAAACTTCTTAGGCATAGTTCTAGAATATGTTAGTAAGTTGGTTAACATTTAATAATTAGACATTTATCCACTAATATATGACATAATAAAAAAGGAAAGCTGGGGGATTGGACTCTTCAGAACATTCTGTCTTTGAATCAAGCATATTTTTCTTTTAAACATGCTAATGGCAACCTTTGTGTGCAGAGAAATTCTTCAAAGACTATTCATAAAAATCCCTTCCAATTTAATGTTCAGGAAGAAATATTTGTCTCCAATTACAATACTGATTTACCTGTACCATCACTCCATAGCCCTGAGAATCATTCAATGAATTGAGTAGCTAGCACTAGGCATTATGTAAGACAACTTTGAGGACCTATATGTTATTATAAAGATTCACATATACAAAGTGAGAGATTAAAAGAAAATATAATTGAATTCAGTGCCAAAATTTATAGTACAGAAAGTAAGGAACAGTAAGTATTCTGAGAAGGTCAAGATGTGTGGACTGGAGTACTTGGGAAAGACTTTGATTAGAGGTATGAACTTTGAATACAGCCATGATTTGTGTCAGTAGTGATAGGGTAGAATTTTAGGTGGGGTCACTACAAGCCAATACACATAAACAGGCACTGCCTGATTGGAATGGAGGTTACATCCTAGTGCAGAAGAAAATTCTGTACTCTGTGTTGTGAGGCAAAAGTCTGCCAGAAACAATTTTCTCAATGTATGAGTCATCTAGATCCCGGCTTTGTTCTGCTTTGGAGAAAAATGTCCAAACTGGCCCAAATTCCCTTCATGTCCTTGAACATCTCTCCACAAGACATTTTGAAGTCAGATTTTATAGGATTCTTGTACAAGAAAAAATTTACAGCATGATAATACATTGTTATACAATTCAGAGTAAGGTTCAGGTAACAGTCAGCTTCATCAAACAGAATGGTAGTCTCTTAACTTTTGGCACATACACACCCTTAGAGAATTATTGTCCTAAAACCATTTAAATCCTCCTTAATCGTTCCCATTCTCTTTCCAACTGGTCAAAGGTAAAGTACAAGATATTTCCATTAACTGAAGAAATTGAAGAGACTTCTTTCTTTTAGGTGGATCATCATAGTAATGGTAATTATGGCAATGATTAATTGATCCCCTGCTCAAGGGGAAGGAAGAGAAGGGGGAAATAGAGGAAGGGGAGGTAAACAGGGGAGGGGAGCAGTTCACATTTACATGAGGAAATAACTCGAAATCAGGCTGCTTGGGTAATATGGGGTTAGATAGTAGGGAACTTAAAGTCACAAAAAGAGTGATCTTATTTTTAATGTATCATCCAGGGTCCTTCAACTTGAGTGACAAGATTAGAGCAAAGTTGTTGTTATTGTTTTATTTTTATTGTTGTCTTTGTTGTTTTAAAAAATATTTGTCAGGACTGTATAGGAAAACAAAAATGGGTTGCAACTGGAGGCAGAATATTAATAGGTAAACAAAAGCATAATTCTATTATCCATGTTCAATTCAGTGTCTAGTCATTCATTCATTTAGCAAATATTGAAAACCAGCTACCCAAGGACCTGTTAGACAAGATATTTGTCCTCAGATCATAAAAGGACTTCTAAAACATATTAATTTCTATCTAAAATAAGAGATAAAATGCACATAGGTAACTAACTTAAATAACTAGAATGTAAAGATATAATACAAGCAGCATGATGTTATGGGAGTTCAGAAGAGGGAAACATCATTCTAGGATCCCACACACATACATTCAGGCCAGGTCCATAAACACACACACATGCACACACACACACACACACACACGCACACACGCACACACATACACACACTTGCACAAAAATGTAATAGATTTTTGTCCTGTTTTTTAAAGACTAGCTGCATGACCAGACCTAAAGAAGAGTGGCTAGGGGATTATTGTCAATTTGGATGTCTCTTTTGAACTGAGAGTAATGTCTTTGACTCTATGTTATCTACCATGTTGGGGTGGATGGGGTGTTCAAGGAGGACTGTTATCTCTGGTGTGAGGGCTGGCAGGGTTCTTTTCAGGGCTGCTCATCTATCTGTGGTGTCTACCTGGCATTCGACTCTCACTTGTGGCTTTAAGAAGCTGTACCATGCCCAGTGGTCACATTTTCAGGGCTGCTTTCTACCTTTGGTGCCCACTTGATCAACTCAGCTCTCATCTGCAGCTCCAAGAAGTGGTAGCATGCACAACCAGCCACACCCTGGTAAACCATATTGGCAGACAGGCTAAATCAGGCTGAAAGTAAACCATAGAAATCAAACCCATTGGTGATTTAGGGGGCTGTCTACCCCAAGCATGTGAAGAATTCCTCTAGTGAAATAGGTCAACAAAAACCATTTGCTCCAATGGCAATGAAGACAACAAAAGCAGGTCCTATGAAATACTTAGATCTTGGTCAGACATGGAAGACATCAAGGTCATCCACTGCATCCCAGGTCATCACCAGTTGTCCTGACTTTTGTCTTGCCATTGGGTTTTGATGACTCTGGAAAAGAGACTGAGGCTAAGGACTTTGAGCAACTTTGCCTCGCTTAAATTCAATCCACCCACAAGTCAAGTCATCACTCTGCGATATCACCAGTCCTCTTTGAAAACAAAGGACAAACAACAATGTATAACACAGTATCAATTATTTAAATAAAGGTATAGATGATATGCTTATAAAGTTTGTGGATGGTACAAAGCTGAGAGAAATAGCTAACATACTGAACAACAAAATTAGGCTCCCAAAAGATCTTACTAAGTGAGAGCAGAGATAAATGCAAAGTCCTAAATTGGGTTGAAAGAGCAACTGCACCAAATGATGGTAGAATTCTGGCAGAATGCTTGTCCCTGTATGGAACAGAGGAAGCTTGGGGGGGAGGCGGAGCAGTTAAGGTTCATTATGAGTCCTCAATATTCTTCACACACTAGGCACTTTAGAAAGATTTATTGGATGGATTAATGAGTACTTAATGTGAACATAGAAGCCAAAAAAGTTAATGTAACCAACCTAAGAAACAATTATTAAATATCTAGTATGTGCAAAGCACTGGGGTAAGACTTGGAGATACAAAGACAAACAAAAAAAATGTTTCTACTGTCAAAGAATTACTTACTATTGAGAGGATTATGACATAAATGCACATAATGATTCAATCTTAGGCAGCATCAAGAGAGCCGTAGGTGTCAGAATTTTAAAAAAATTAGTCCTACGATATTCTAACCCAAATATAAGTGCATTCACAGTACTATGGTCAGCTGATTAGTGCTATATAAAAGTTAAATGGGTATAAGCTGCATGATCTTTTACTGGCATGGTCTAGAGGGGGCATCTTGGTCACGTATTCTCATTTGACCAAGGTTGCACAATTCTGCAATATTAGAACTGGGATTCCAACCTAAGTCTTTTGACTCTAAATTCTGAGCTCTTCTAAGGTCAGCTTTGACCCAAATGCTTCAGGAGCAGTAAACTACTAAACTCATAAGACCTTTCAAAATGTAACTGGCTACAATTAGCATTTTTTGCTAGCTGGCAACTTCAATAATCTCTTAAGAAGGAACCTGAAATGTTGTAATAATGCAAAAAACAAAGTCAAGATTAAAGTGTTTTTTGGTCAGAAGGTTAGAAAAACATCTTTCCTCAAGCTTCAATGTATAAACACTTGCACATGTTTCAAGGTTGAAGAAGCTCAAAATGTATTATCTTAATGACTAACAGCTGTCTAATGAGAAAAAAAGAATGTTACTTGCATTGTTGTATTACATAAAAATATTGTGGAGTGTATTAGGGAAATAATATTTTTAACTCTGAAAACCTACAAATATAGGACTTTTATTTTTAAAAATGAACATCAAGATTATCATGCTCTTTGTTTACTTAAAACAATAGAAAAGAATGAGGGTAAAAAATATAAAGTTGTATAATTGTAAAATAAATTACATATACCCTATGCAAAGCCTTTTCTTTTCAAAAATTTTCAGCTATTAGTAGGTTCCCTTCCCCTCCCACCCCCCACCATGGGAATTTAGTTCTGATTTTTTTTTATTTCAATATAAAGCATGCTCGATTTATAGAAATTCTCCTTATAGTAAAAAAAACGTGGAACATTATTATTATGTGCCTATTAAGTAAAGAATTTTTTCAAAAGCATATTTCCTTAATTTTTTCATTATGTTTAGAAAAATAATAATAAGTTAGTCAATCTCATCTCTAAGACTTAATACCTTGGCTAAGTTATATTAACTTCTGGTTGGTTTCAGTTTCCTCCTCTTTATAATAAGGGGACAGGACTAGATGGCTTCTAAGGTCCCTTCTGGCTCTGAATCTAGGATCTAAATTCTGAGAATTATTATTTTACTTTGTTTCCTCCTTTATTCTTTAACTAATTAACTGTTGGTTGGTATGTATTTGGTAATAGCTCTCATGAAGTGGTGAGTCTGATGAAAGAAGTGAACAGAAATGTTGGCTAAATTGAAATATATGTATATTTTATTATCTTTTAAAATACAACCAAAGGAAATTAGTTCTAGTATTATCTCATTATTAAACTATCTTACCTTAATTTATGAAGATGCTGTTATTGATCTTTCTTCAGTATTAAAACTTGTTTGTTTTTCTTAGAAATGATGCTAGATTTTTATTGATCCAGCCCAAATCCCTTCTACATTCCCCTTGGAAGCAATGGCATGTATTTTTGAAATAGATGACTGAATGGTCACAAAAATGATTGAAGATAATTGACTTACATGTGAAATTGGTCTCCTTAGCACCATGTCCCTTCCCTCCTATAAAATGATTAGATATCTTTAACTATTTCCAAAACATAACAAAGACCTGTGGAGATCAAGAAGCTGAATTTGGGGCATTCTCTTCCTAAATTATTGGATCTAATCATATTAAACTAAGAATCAAGGCCCCAGAAATGGTCCTGTCACAGGTTTATGAATATAGATATATTCCCTTGTGCTGTCTCTTCCTCTTCAACCAATGTTGAATTTGTTCTTGTTTTCTTTGCCTTTAAATGAATGTAAAAACCAGAGTAGCCCATCAAAAGTCTAAACACAAAATGCTGGGTATATATGAAGTTACAGACTCAAAGACATATATTGTTAAATGATCTTCCTTCAAAAAATATATCCTTAAAAGAAATACATTAATTTTCAACATGGGAAAATTCTCTCTTAAAAATAAAGCATTGGGATTGGGGGTGGGAGATATATAGAGAGAAAAGGTTACACTGAGGAGTTTTTGTTAGGCTTTTTAAAGTCTAGTCATTATTTGTGGATTCATTGTTTTACAAAACATTTACACTTTTGGTTGGAATACCCAAGTCAGCTATAACCTGGATTATTTCAATGCAATTTAAAAAAAATTTAGGTAGCTATTATATATGAAAACATAGTGAATAGTGTTAAACTTGAAACCAGAATAAAAGGTGCTCACACAAATTTACTAGATATGTGACCCTGTGTGTCATTTCACTTCTAAAAATTTTGGTTTCCTCATTTGTAAAATAAAATATATAATAATAATAAATAATAAAATTAAAGATAATACTCTACCTTACAGGGATGTCAAGAGATTAAATGAGATCCCTTTGTAAATAAAATGATGTATATAAAGTGCTCAGAAAACTTAAAACACTATACAAATATCAACTGTCAATATTGTCACTATCATTATCAATATTATTATTATTAATCAAATTATTCTTTTTTGATGATGTTCAGATAAAATGTCCTATTATATTTAACATTCTTCAGACTTCTGTAGAAGTGAATAAAATAACTTTGTAGATAAACAAAAATATTGAAACACAAGCTCATCTTTGGACTCACCAAAATATCTTTGGTGCAGTTCCACTGGGGCAGCTAGGAGATGCAGGAGATGGAGTGCTGGGCCCAAAGTCAAAGACTCATTTTTCTGAGTTCAAATCTGACCTCAGACACTTACTACCTGCATGACCCTGGGCAAGTCACTTAATGCTGTTTGTCTCAATTCCTCATCTATAAAAATGAGTTGAAGAAGGAAATGACAAACTGCTCTAGTATCTTTGTCAAGAAAACCCCACATGGGGTTATGAAAAGTTGGACACAACTGAAAAACAACTCCATTATGTGGATAGTACACAAGCTTCTTTTTCACATCTGATTCAGTTTCCACTGGGTTCCTTTCAACTATACTAACAACCAGACGTTTTCTATGTGTTCCTTTTTCAGTGGTTCTCTTTTTCCTCTCTCTTCTCTAATTTCTTAGATTCTCAGACCTTTTGTAGTATAGCCCTTGATTTATATTGAATTGTTGATTTGGTTCTTTATGCTGCTGTTGATTCCTTGTGAGATAGGGGTCTTTGGAACATGATCAGAACAGTCAGATCAACTAATATGGAGGTACCTTAAATGGTTTGCCTAGGCAAGCACATATTTCCTAAGACAGATGGCTTCTTTGCCCCCTAGCATGTGAGTAAGCATGGCCTCCTTTGATTGGCTACATAACCAGAACAGGCTTTATCTTTAAAATTGATTAAATTTAGCTGTTTCTCTCTTTCTGCTAAATCCAAAGGGTAAAAGACCTTACATGTTAGATAAGTTTATATGTTTGTGGTACTATCTTTTGATGTAAATATCACTAAGTACAATCTAATCTGTTAATGGCTAAATGGACTTGTGGTGGAGGGGATGACTCCTACAATTACAGGAACATCATTGATGGTAATTGGAGCCAGTTTTAGAGATTCTAAACACTCCCAACCCTTTTAAGGGCATTGAAGAACCTTGTAGGGATGGGGGCTGGGAATCAAAATATAACACACTTGATTTTCAATGTCAGTGTTATTTCCATGTCATGTTAACCAGTCAGTTTCTTTTTTTTAACTTTTTAATTTTTTAATAACCTGATCAAGATTTTCTGATATACTTTTGTTTTCTGGATTCCATTTCCATGCTTTTTTTTGGTTTCTCTTAATCTGGGAGTAGAGTATTCTAACATGCAAAATGGCTTAGATGTTGATGTAATCTTCCAATGCTTTCCACAAGTCTTCATTAGTTTTCTCAAGCAACTTCTACCATGGTGGCATTTGATGTCTGTCCTAAAGAATATTCCCTAGAAAGCTCCACCTTTACTCCTACAGTTCTTACTATGGCAATGGCCACAGCATACATTGTCATGTGCATGTCTTGATATGTTGGGTTTTTGTTTTTGTTTCATAATCTCTTTAAAATATTTTGGAAGAATGTATTTATCAGGATAGTAATAGGATATACTGGGGGTTTTTATTACTATGCTTGTTATAATTGGTCTATTGTTTGAATTCATGTTCTTTAATAAAAATGGGCTTTTTGAAATATCATTCTAAGTATGTCCATCTCCCCATTAAAATTATTTAAGATATCAGCATTATTTTGCCATTTATTTCATTATTGTTGGAGTTTCTACTAGCTTTAGATTTTTAATGCTTTCTGTTTTAATTTTTTTTAATTTATTTTAAACTTAAGTACAAAATAAGGAGAAACTGCTGCCATGTACATGGCAGAACAAAAGAGAAGATTCAATATAAAGCAATAAATGTTCATTTCAAGGAAACCTATATAATAAATACTACACATTGTTTTCAAGGTTGTACAGCCTTTCCTTGCTTCCTTGTAAATTTTCTTTTATTCTCTGCTGTTGTAATGGCCAGCAAAATAGGATTTTTTGCTGTCTTTCTGGATTGAGTTTTAACTAATCAAGTGCCTTTTATTTTTACCTTTGATTGTATCACAAGTCTTCAATTGGAAACAGTATACATCATATTGCCCTTAATAGGACTAAGGGAATTTGAAAGATCTTCCCTGCCCCTTAATAGGCACATATAATCACATGGGAGTCCATGGTGGGAGGAGCTTGCAAAAAAGTGTGGAACAGGAGAGAACAGAGCAGAGCTGGGAGCTGGCAAAACGTGATGTTGGTGCTCTGTCTGTTGATCTGTTTTACTTTCTCAGAGAGAAGTCCTGTCTGTTGTTTGGTGTTGATTCCTCAGACAGAAGCCTTATCCATTGGTCTGTGTTGATATCTCAGACTGAAACACTGTCTGTTGTTCTATATTGGTTTCTGAGAAAGGAACCTTGTCTGTTGTTCTGTATTGGTTTCTTAGACAGAAAATGAATTGAGATGATAGCACTGGTAATGTGTGTAAATATTGCTGTAGCCATATAAATGGAAATTGCAAAGAGCTTGGAGTGGAGCAGTCCCTGTGAGCTTAGATATGAAACAGGAATGGAGAGCTGCCTAGAAGCCAGGCAAGAGTTGGAAGTGGTCAGCCCATGGAGGAGGAGCAGCCCATAGAGCAGGAGCCATGAGATTTGCAAGAGGACTTCAATTGGATACTCTATATTGGCGGATGAGATCATAACTTACTGTGATCTAGGGGTGGATGGTGTCTGTACCTTCTTCTAGCCCTTAAGGATGGTTGGCTTAAGGATAAGTGGAAGTCAGCCTCAAGTCAAGATGAAAGAGGACTTTACTTGGACACTCTGTACTGACTGAGGAGATTGTGACTTACTGTGACCTAGAGGTGGATGATGTTTGTATTTTCTGCTACCCCTTAAAGATAACTCTAAGATATACTGAATGACATGTTTTGTTTAAGACTATGTGTCCACCTTAGTAATAACTTGCTATGTTATGTTGTTGTGAATGCTATGCTTTAGTTTCCTGAATGTTATGCTTTAGTTTCTTGTTGAATAAATAGAGGGTTTATTATACTATGTAATTAGAACCTTAAAGTTATTCACAGCAGCAGTCCTCAGGAGACCTGCCATGATTGGCTTTATAGCTGTGTATTTTTTACTTGATTTTTTCCTTCTTCCCCCCACTAAAGAATGCTACAATTAAGCACAGATATGTGTGTATACACACACACACACACACACACAGATAGATAGATAGATATAAGCATACACATTTGTACACATTTACTTTCATACACATATATGAAAGATCCTGCTATGTCTATCTCTACTTGTCATCTGTTTATTTGAAGGTGGATAGCATCTTCTTTCATTGCTCCAAGTATTTCCATGTTTTTAATAAATCAACCAACTCATTTCCTACACCACAGCAGTATTTCACCCCAATGCCATTCTATCTGAGAGATGATATAAGAAAGGGTTTTTCCCCAATTTTCTTCATTTCTTCTGTTTTGGATACATAAGTTTTATTTATACAAGAAAACTTTAATTTCAAATAATCAAAATTATCCATTTCATTCTTCAACAGTGTTCTCACTTCATAATATGGTTTATGTTCTAATACTACTGAATCTGTTCCCTTTACATCTTTTTTTTCTCCTCTTGTTTCTTTGAAGTTCCTAACCTTTTGTTCTTCTAAAGGAAATTTGTTATTATTTTTTCTAACTCAGAAAGATAATTTTTAGTAATATAATTGGAATGACATTACATAAGTTGATTAGTTAGATAAAACTGACTTTTTTATTATATTGACTTTACCTACCTGGGAACAATAAATATTACTTCAATTATTTAGATCTAACTTTATTCATATAAAAAGTATTTATGTTTATATTCCTACAGTTCCTATGTCTATTTTGGCAGGTATACTCTTGGGCATTTTATACCATCTAGTTATTTTAAATAGTCTAAAACAATATTGAATAATGTGGCTGACAGAGTAGTTTACCTATTTTTCTCTTTTGATTAAATATGTTTTAGCTTTAAATTTGTCTTGAAATCATGATTACTATTCCTGCTTTTTCACATAATAAATTATTAATCTTTACTTTATGCTTGTATTCATCTCTAATTTTTATAAAATTTCCTGGAAAGCAACATATTATTGAATTCAAATTTTTATTTGCTATTTGTTTCCATTTTATGCGTAATTCATCCCATTCACATTCTATACTATAATTACTTATATATTTTCCTCCTTCCTATTTTTCTTCACTATCCTTCTCACCCTATTCCTTTCCCTCCTCATTTTCCTTGATTTCTCTCCTCATTTTTACTTTTACCCACTACCTTGTCCTCCCATTCCTTAACCTACCCACTCTTCCAAGAAACTCTTCCTTATCCTTTCCTTCACCCTCTCCACTTGTCCTCTTATTTCCTTATTAATATAGAGGATTTTTATACCTTCTAGATATGTGTATGTGTGTGTGTGTTGTTCCCTCTTTAACCCATTCTGGGTGAGAGTCAAGTTTCAGCACTACCTGACTTTCTTCCTACTATCTTCTTCAGCATCATTTTTTCCTGCTTTTTTGCCTCATTTGTATGAGATAATTGCTCCTTATTATCTCTCCATATACAATTTTTTAATTATCCCCATTATACTGAGCTCAGCCCAAGATTTTCTTTCAAACTACACAAATAAAAATGACAGTCAAAATAGAACTGATAATATTTTCATGCATAAGAAGTAAAAGATTTGACCTTTGTGAGTCTCTTGTAATTGGTCCTGAATGTTTACTTTATATTTCTCCTGTATGTTACATGTTAAACTTTCCTTTAAGTTCTGCTGTTTTTGTCACAAATATCTGGACGTCTTTCAATTAATTAAATTTCACTTTTTTCCATTCAGGATTGTTTTGCAGGGTTTAGTTAACCTTGGTCATAACTCCCTCTCTTTTCTTCCATGAAATATAGTATTCCAAGATCTGCAGTCATTCAACATAGTAGCTGCTAGGTCTTGTGTAATCATTATTATAGGTCTCAGATATTTAAATTAATGTTTCTTTTTCTTATTGTTTCTAGTATTTTCTCCTTAACCTGGGAGTTTTGAAACTTGGCTATGATATTCCTGTAAGCTTTCTTCCCAGGATCTCTTTCAGGTGGTGATCAGTGGATTTTTTTTCTATTTCTGCTTTGTCTTCTTGTTCAAAACTTCAGGCCAGTTTTCCTTTATACTTTCTTGCAATATTTTATCAAGATTCTTTTTTTATCATAATTGTCAGGCAGTCCAACTATTCTTATGCTATTTTGCCTCGACCTATTCTCCAAATCAGTCATTTTTTCTCATGAGTTGTTTCATTTTCTCTTTTTTTCATTCTTATGGTATTGTTTTATTATTTCTCTGTGTTTTAGAATGTTATTAACTTCCCTTTGCCTAATTCTAGTTTTGAAATAATCATTTTCTTCCTTAAGTTCTCTATTTCAAGTTAGTTGATTTTCTCTTCATAATTTTCTTGATTTTCTTGGATAACTTTTGTTTTTTACCTAATTTTTCCTCAATATCTATTTACTTTTAAAATCTTTTTAAGTTCTTCTAAGAAATCTTCTTGGTGCTTTGGACCATTTGATGTTTTTCATTGAAAAGGAGTGGCTTTTTTAAGTTCCATTGTCTTCTTCTGAATATGAACCTAGAATTTCTCTGTCTCCATAGTGACTATCTAGGATTGAGTTTTTTCTCCTTTCCATGCTCACTTTACTTTATTTTCTTTTATTCTGGTTTTGGCAACTTTAAGTATAATCAAATTGTAGTCCTGAGGTATGGGAAGTAATGCCCAAAGCCTCATTTTCTGAGGTCTGTCCCAGGGCTCAACCTTGGGATCTCCTCCTCATTCCTAAACCTCAGTTAGAGCCCCTGGTCATGCTCTCCCACAATCTTACTCCCTGTGGTCCCTCTAGTGGCTTCAAACTATAATTATCCTCTCTTCTCTGGAACTCAAACCAGGGACTCTTCTCTCCTGCAAAGTGCCCACAATCAGGAGGGTCCCATACCTCTGCTACTGTACTTACCAGGTGTGTGCTAACTCCTTCTCCCTGTGGCCATAGCCTGGGGTTAGTCTGATTATCTCAGCTGTGCTTGATGTCCCTGGACAGAAAAAGGTCCTTTAATCTTCTCCTTTTCAGCCACCAGTCCTACACTATCAATGAGGTGAAAGTTTCTAGGGCTGAGGCTACCTTTCATCCCCAGTAGCACCCAGAGATTGTAGTTTGCTGATTTTGCAGAGTTGACCTGGAGTATATTTGCACTTCATTATAATGCTAATCAATTTGTTTGATATACTTAGGGTTAAGTAGATCCTAGTAACTTAGGGCTAAGTATAGAACTCTGTCCATTGGTGAAAAGGTGTGAATTCTCCCCCCCCCCCAGTGAAAAGGTGTGAATTCCCCTGTTGACGTGGAAGAATGCTATTGGCTGAGACACTCCCCTGTTCACTTGGGAGAAGGCCAGTGTTTATAAGCAGGAGAATTTTGGAGAAACAGACAGATTTTGGATTTGGCTCCTCAGTGGCTGACTGAAGACATGACCAGGATGGGATTTTGTTGGTGGCCTGGCTGATCCTTGAGTTCC
>JAQQSW010008348.1:0-13494 GCA_028646575.1 Pseudocheirus occidentalis
AGAATAGAAGGAAGAATGGAAGGAAAGAAAGAAAAAGAAAGAAAGAAAGAAAGAAAGAAAGAAAGAAAGAAGGAAGGAAGAATAGAAGGAAGGAAGAATGGAAGGAAGGAAGAATAGAAGGAAGAATGGAAGGAAAGAAAGAAAGAAGGAAGAATAGAAGGAAGGAATAATGGAAGGAAAGAAGGAAGGAAGGAAGGAAGGAAGGAAGGAAGGAAGGAAAAGAAATTGTGCAATTGCTTTCTATTATTATTGTTATGACTTTATATTTTTTTCTTTATTCCTTTTCTCCTCCTGTAATTACCACTACAAAGAAAGAAATGACAAGGTCCTAACTGCTTAGATTAAAAAAATCATTGGTTCTTATTAATTAGCTGTGTGACCTTATTAAATGGTAATCAATCGGTTCTTTCTCCTAGAGACCATTTATAATAACAGTACTAATGGTTGTTAACATCTATACAGTGCTTTAAGCACATTACATATATATTGCTGTTTGATTATTCAGTTGGTGAATTAACCAAGATTTAACTCTTACTCAGAGTGACCGTGGAACTCTTGGGGTCCCAAACACCAGCAGATCCAAAGGATTGATTCTACCAGTTGGAATAGCCACCAGTGGGGGGGGGGGAGGGTTTAGTGGCTCTAGAAATTCCTTCGAGCTCTTGCCTTTCCGTTAGCTCTACTCCCAGGCCCTCCTCTATCATGAGCAGTTGTAGCAGGCCTAATGACTGTTATCAAGCAGTGAGGAACCATGGGAAATACCTTGGGAAAGCCCCGGATTCATTTCCTACCTGGTTTAAATGGCCTCATTTTTGGTCATTCTTTTGATTTTGATTTTCTTTCTACATTATTAACCACTGACAGCTCTTTTCGAAACTATTTCTTTCCTGATGTGGGGGCAAAAGGTCAAAGTTAGGGACTTGGAAGGGCCCTTGGAGGTTATCTACTTCCCTCATTTTACTGATGAGAAAAATAAGGGTCAGAAAAACAGCTCCTGCCCTCCTCTAGCCTACCTTCTAGGGAGTGCAACAAGATCAGCCAGATAGTAAAAGGCACCAGAGGCAGCTAGGTAGCGTGGTGGATAGGGGCCTGGATTGCACCCGAATTAGAATGCTCAGACACTAATTAGCTGTGTGACCTTATTAGCAAATTATTTAACTTTTCTTAGCTCCAGCTTCTTCATCTGAAAAATGAGGATAATAATAGCACCAGGATCAAATAAAATAATATAGGCAAAATGCTTTTCAGTCCTTAAAGTGATATATATATGTCATTAGACAGTATTAGATATCCATCCTTAGAGATTATTTGAATGCAGATCCTCTGACTCCAAACAAAGCATTCTTTACATTGCACCAAGCTGCCTCAGATGACCACACGTTCTTAAAGTCTAATAAGTTAGATGAATGCAAGTTCTGAAAAGTTGTAAAGATTCTGAGGATTGACTTACTTAAAAACCTAATTATTTACTAAGTGAAGAACATTTTGGACATAAGTCATTAAAAAGAAAACTTGCCCAATAAAATGTGGACAGAGTATTCATACTAATAGTCTTTGAAGTACTTGAGCAGGGGTAGAGAACCTTCAGCCTCATGGACACATATGACCCTCTAGGTCCTCAAGTCCCTTAATAAAAGGATTTGTTCTATAAAACTTGGACTCAGTCAAAAAGTCATACCCGAGGACCTAGGAGGCCACATGTGGCCTCAAGGTCACAGATTTCTCACCCCTGAATCGAGAGCATTTTGTGGGCCTTGGGAAGCCAGGCAGAATTTGGAAGAAGGGCATTTGCTTCCCTTGTATAGATTCCCAACAGCATAAGTACAAATTCTAAATCACTAAGCAGCAATACAACTCTATAGATTTGAGACTTTAATCTTTTCCTGGCCCTCTTTCTCATTCTAAATTAGACCAACAACATACATTGCAGGGGGAGCTGGGAATATATTCAGAGTAAAGACAAATAGCAATAGACTATGAGACTGTGAGCTCCTTGAAGACTGGGACTACTTTTTTCTTTCTTTTCATCCCCATTACTTGGCACATTGAGCAACTAGGTGGTACAGGAGATAGAGCATGGACCTGCAGTCATGAAGACTTGAGTTCAAATCTGACTTCAGATTCTTACTAGTTGTGTGACCCTGGGCAAGTTACTTAACCTTTACTTGCCTCAGCTCCTCATCTGTAAGATGGGGACAAACTAGAGAAGGAAATGGCAAACCACCCCAGTATCTTTGCCAGGAGAACTCCATGGACAAAGTCCATGAAGTCAGACATGAGTGAACAACACAATATGTTGCCTACCATGTCATAGGTGCCTAATAAGTGCTTGTTGATTTAAATAGGATTTAAATAGGATGTAAAGAAGTCATTGTTCTGGTCTGGGTCTGTCTCAAGTCAATCCTCTGCTCATTTAGGTTCACTATTGGAACAAAATGAGGCTTGTGGGTTACTCAACAGGTAACAAAAAGAGATTTACTTAGCCACAGTAGGAAAAGGACATTTAACAAGGATAGGTATTGAGGCTGTCCTGTCCATCAGGTGAGCCAAACTCCCTTGCTGGAGTTACCCATATCATTCTATCAGATAAGCACTTGAAAACCTAGAGTTCTTTTCTTGTTTTCTACTCAAGTGATGATGAAACAGTCCCATTCCATCCTGCATCCTCCAGTAATTATCCCCTCTGTAAATCCTGCTCTTTCAATTGTATTTTCAATCTCTCCTGGCCTACTGGCTCATTTTCTACTGCCTACAAACATACTTATGTTCCCCACCCTCCATCCTTAGTTGCTCCTTCCATCCCTGCTAGCTATTATCCAATATCTCTTCTGCCCTTTGTAGCTAAACTCTTCAAAAAAAAAAAAGCCCATCTGCAATAGGTTCTTCCACTTTCTCTTCTCTCATTCTCTTTTTAACCCCTTATTATCTGACTTCCAACCTCACAATCCTCCTAAACTACTCCCTATAAAGTTACTAATGACCTCTTAATTTCCAGTTTGAATGGCCTTTTCTCAGTCATTTTCCTTGACCTCTCCAAAGTCTTTGACGCTATGACTCACTCTCTTCTCTCTAGGTTTTTGGGATACTGCTCTCTCCTGGTTCTCCTGCTACCTATCTGACTGCTCTGACTCTTGTCTCCTTTGCTGGATCCTCATGCCCTGTAACCATAGGTGTCCCTCAGGATTCTGTCCTGGGCCCTCATCTCTTCTTCCTCTATAGTTCTTCACTTGGGGATGAAATCATCGGCATCCATGGATTTAACTTCCAAAGCTTTGCTAATTGTTGAGGTTTAAGGGTGCTCAAGACCTCAACATATCAACATGCTGGATCCTGTTGAATGAATTCAACTCAAGTCTTCTCTCAGCCAAAGTAAAGGAAAGTTTATTAAAGATTTGCCCTAATGGGTAGATTCTGAAGGAGCCTGAAGATTTGTGACTCTCGTATTGACAAGCTGGCCAGAACAATGTTACACAGGAGTCTGTGCTAGATTGAATCTGAGCACCTTCATGGAGGCAAGATGGATCTTATATACAGAAAGACTGTGGGAAGATTTTGGGCTGGTCTAGAGGAGCATTTTGGGGAGGGTCTTGAGGAGGAGTCTAAGGAGAATCTTTGATGGAACTGAGGTCAGACTCTGGGAATGGGATTAAAGGTGGGAAAGAGTTGAAGGCTACCTGGAGAAGACAGACAATGGAGGGATAGCCTAGTTTAAAAGTAACAGACTTGGGTATAGATATTTTGATAGAATCTAGAGTAGGAAGTATCTTTACAACAGTGGGCTAGGCTAGGTTAAGAGTAACAGAGATTTGGGTCTAGCTATAATGAAAGGCTTATGGCCTCAGGCAAATGCCTCATTAAATGGGAAGGTTCAATCAGATTTCAAGGGGGTTCCCAGAACCTGTACCCCATCACTAATGATTCTCAAACATACCTAATCCTGCCCCAAACTCTCTGCTGACCTTCCGTCTCACTTCTCAAAATGCCTTTCAGACATCTCAAACTATATCCCCGATAGACACTTAAACACAACACATCTAAAACTAAACTCATGATCTTTCCCCATTAACCCCTCTGGACCTCCTACTTTCCCCATCACTGTAGAAGGCAATACTGTCCTCCCACTTGCTTAGGCTTGCAACCTAGTAGTCATTTTCAATTCTTCATTATATCTCACTCCCACACCCCTAAACAGATTGTTTATGGGGCTGCTAGGTGGTGCAGTGAATAGAGCACTGGCCCTGGAGTCAGGAGGACCTGAGTTCAAATCCAGCCTCAGACACTTAACACTTACTAGTCGTGTGACCTTGGGCAAGTCACTTAAACCCAATTGCCCTGCCCTTCCCCCTCCAAAAAGCAAAAATAAAATAGAATAAAAAATAAACAGATTGTTTAGGAACCAATCTATTGCCTAAGTCTATTGATTTCTCCTTTGCAACATCGCCCCAATACATCCCTTTCTCTTCTCTAATACTGCCATTACTCTGATGAGGTACAGGCTCTGGGAGCTCCCTTGAACTCTTACTGAATCTTCCCATTTGATGAGGCATTTGCATGAGGCCATAAGCCTTTCATTGTTGCTCTGCTCAAACCTTTGTTACTAGCTTGGCCCTTCATTGTCCATCTACTTCCTGTCCTTGAGCCTATATCTGAACTCATTAACTCCTCCTGAAGACCCTCTCTGAACTCCTCCTCTGGACCCCCCTTAGATTCCTCCCACAACTTATCTGTATATAAGATCCCATCTTGCCTCCTTGTGTCCAATACAGGCAAACTTTTAATAAACTTAAAGACTTGAGTCAAATTCATTTGGCAGGACCCGGTATTTTGGGGTTTATACCTCAACATTTTATGGTTACCCTCTTCAACTCTAGTGCCCTAATCACCTCACCTGGTTATTTGATAATAGCCTCCTGGTGGATCTGCCAGTCTAGATGGTGCCCAGGGTCAGGAAGAGATGAGTTCTTCTTTGGTCTCACACACTTACTCTTTGTGTGACCATAGGGAAGATACATAACCTTGTTTGCCTCAGTTTCCTCTTCTGTAAGATGAGCTGGAGAAGGAAATGGCCAACCACTCCAGTATCTTTGCCAAGAAAATCCCAAATGGCGTCATGAAGAGTCTGACATGACTGAAATGACTGGAAGGTGGGTCTACCTACCTCAAGTCTCTCTTTTCTCCAATCCATCCTCCATTCTCACTACAAGTTCAACTAGGTCACTCCCCTTACTCAATAAACTCTTGTGAGACCCTATTGCCTTCAGGATCTAATACAAAATGCTCTATTTGGCATTCAAAGTCCTTCATAACCTAGTCCTGTCCTACCTTTGTACTCTTCTACTCTTTAATCTCCATCAAATACTCTTGGACCCAGTGACACTGACATCTTTGATGCCTCCTGAACAAGAAGACACTTCACCTCTTGGTTTTACCCATTTTCACTGGCTATTCTGCAGATCCAGAACGCTCTCTTCTCCATTACACCTACTGATTCACCTGGCTTCATTTAAGTCTCATAAAAATCCCAACTTTGACTGGAAGCCTTCCCCAAGCTCCCTTGATTCTACTGCTTTTCCTCTGGTGATTATTTCCTAATTATCTTGAGCATAGTTTGCATTGTATATATTTGTTTGCATGTTGTCTCCCCCATTAGATTGTAAGCTCCTTGAGGGCAGGCAATGTCTTTTGACTCTTTTTGTTTCCTCAGCCTTTAGCAGTGTCTGACATATAGTTGGTGATTAAAAATGTTTATTGATTGATTTCAACAGCCTGAGCCTTTAGTCTCCTGAATCTAGTGGATGATCACAATACCTTTTAAGGAAAAACTATTCTAGCTAGCCCTGGGGGCAGGAGTTAGGATATTACTCCTACCTCAAGAATGTTTAGTGTATCTAGATGACACAGAGAATAAAGCACCAGGCCTGAGTCAGGAAGACCTGGGTTCTTATTTGGTTTCACACATTTATTAACAGTGTGACCCTAGGAAAGATACTTAAGTCTATTTGCCTCAGTTTCCTCACGTGTAAGATGAGTTAGAAAAAAAAATAGTACATCATTCCAATATCTTTGCCAAGAAAACTCCAAATGGGGTCACAAAGCATTGTACAGGACTGAAAAAATGACTGAACAACAAAATAGTAAGGCATCTAGAGCTGGAATGGATCCCAGAGGTCGCTAATCCAATCCCACTAATCCAATCATCATTTTAGAGATGAGGAAAGAGAGGACTATGTAAGTCAAGAGACTTGGCCAAAGTTACATAGGTAGTAAGCTTCAGAGACAACATGTGAACCAGGTCTTCTGACTTATGAGCCCCAGCTCTTGCCTTCTTACCATTAGCTCATCTTCCTTTTTTGAGAATTCTTAAATTGAATGAAGTGGAATAATCGTAAAACAGAATATAAGTTGGCTTTCCATATAAGAGAGAAAAAAACATATCACAGAAATAGGAATTGAAGTTGACTGTGTGATATCAAGACTTTTAAAAGTCTAAATGGTTGGTTATTTGGTCAGGAAGAAAGGAGTATAAGAAATATACTTATGGTATATATGGTAGGCTAGCTTTGAAAGTATAAGAATCTAAACTAAAGGTCTGCCCATCCCACCCCAGCCTATCCTACCCTCCCCCTTACTTATCTTATTCTTTACTTTGAATAATCTTATTTATCCCAGGGTGGGAAAATACACGTAAAAAGCTCTTGTTTGAGAAAAGTGGGAGGAAATAAAGAATTTAGAACTAGGCATTTTTTAAATGATTCATCTCATCTTTCTTCTGTAATCTGTAAAAAAAATTAAAAAGCCAAGTTACTCTTTTTAAAGGTCAATTTTTCTCCCCTGGTCTTACTAGCCCGTCCTTGCTTTCTCATTGTTCTCCAAAGAAAGTAAATGATCTTTGGTAACTTGGTGGATAAAAAGCAAAAGCTGACTCAAGAAGGGTGTGTATTTGCTAAAATGTAAATTAAAGCTCTTTGCTGGGGTAGGAGGAAGCCTGCCCTGGATAAGTCTTAAAGGATCAAGTTTAGATATGTGGCTAAGGAGAACTAGCCAGACCTGGACCAGGAGGGAGAAGAAGCAGAAAGAACCAAACCCACAGCACTTCCTGGGATCCCGCAAAACCTCCTGATTCACAAGGAGTCTGAGGAAGGGGTAAGAAAACTGACTAAAACAGGCCAGAGAATGGAACTAGTAAGTCTCATTTCTATCATTGTAAAGGTTACAGAGCTCTTTCCCCACAACAACCCTGTTAGGTGGTATTCCCATATTACAGAAAAAGGGGAAATGACTTTGTATAAGCCACATGGCTTGGTTCAAATCCAATACTTTTTCCCATTACAAAATAGATTTATTCAGTCTTTATTATCCTTATGGGATAACGGACAAGAGATTTTGGGAGATTATTTTGTCCAGCCCCCTCGGTTTACAGATGAAGACAATGGGGTTCCAGTAAAGTTATGTGACTTGCCCAGGGTCACATAGGTATTAATTAAAACCAAGTCTTTTGAGTCCAAAAACAACACTGTCTGTTTTCATATATTTTGTATTAGATGCCTTTAGTTCTGGGTCATATATACAACATATGTACGTACATATATATGTAGGTACATATAAAACCTAGAACTCAAGTATATACCTATATATGTATATATAATTTGTTTATTTATAGAATTGGCCTTCTGTAGTATTTTTGGAGTTTACAAAACATTTAAGTGGTCATAGATATAAACTAGACAGTCCCTTTATTTGAATAGTTTTTTTTTGGTTATTTCAGATAACACAGTACTAAGAGCCTGCCTCTACAAGCAAAAGGTTAATATTTCACTGAGATCTGGTTACTAAGTCACCTCTCCCAGGACCACAATGATTTGAAAGAGTTCACAGGGTCACAGATACAGAAATCTAAGGGAACTTAAGGCCAGTTCTTATAAAATAAGAAAAGTGCTTTGATTAAGCTGAATTCTAATCCTGGCTCTTCTGCTAGAATTCTAAAATCTTAACACTGGAAAGCGCTTTAGAGATGTCGTGTAATCAAATACTTTCTTAATACCATAAGGAGATTGTGGTTATGTGGCTCAACCTCTTGTGATTGATAATTTTCTTATCAATTGACAAATTTTTCCTGACTCATACATACGGTTGAGCTCATATATTGGAGGATTGGGGGGGAGTAGACACATAATGCATAAGACATCCCCCATACCCTCAATCCACTTAGCAGACAAGACTAATGTACGTGTGCATACATTTGTGAACCAGCAATCCAAGACACCAAATGCCTATGTATGGGATAAATTACATGGTACACATTTTAAGTACTATATCTGTAATAGAGAGAGCAGAGAGATGATAGACCTCTTGTGGGGGATGAGATAGATTTTCAGACATGACTAATGTGTAAGTTTGTTTTGTTTGGCCATGTTTATTATAATGGATGGCATTTATTTGGAAGTAGAGGGGTGGGGAGCAGTAGAGGGCTAGAGAGAGATGAAAAAGAGTAAGGAAGAAGGAAGAGGGAAAGAAGGGGAAAAAGAATGGAAAGAAGAAAGGAAGGAAGGAAGGAAGGAAAAAAGCAAGGAAGGAAGGAAAAAAGGAAGGAAGGAAGGAAGGAAGGAGGAGGGAGGAGGAAGGAGGGAGGGAGGAAGGGAGGGAGGGAGGTGTCCTAAATTTAAGTTACACAGAATAGATTATCATCAGCTATTGTACTCATCCAGAATGAGGGATATTGACAGAACAGCAATCAGTGTGAGGAATGAGTTAAAGATCAATGAGAGGCTTCAAACCTGGGTAAGAAAGAATGATAGCGCCAATATAATACGATAGTACTTTGGGGCATGTGGAATTTGAGGCCCAGATGAAACATTTGAGTACAACTATTCCTTAAATTAGAGCCTGGCATCTGGGGAATCAGAGTAGAGTAGAGTAGAAAGTGCTGGAAGCTGTCACTACAGGTCAGTACCTGAGCACAACTGAAGAGGTACCCAAAGAGGGTTAGGGTTGCCTGAGACCCCAAAATACCAACATGCCAGGTCTTGCCAAAAGAATTCCACTCAAATCTTCTCAGCTAAAGAAAAACAAAGTTTATTGAAAGTTCAAGTTCACCATATGGGGTAAGCTCTTAAGGAGCCAGTCTATGCTAGGTCATTCTATGGCCCTCTCAGACAGCAAGTCTCTGCTAGGGCATTGTGTGGTGCTCTCACACACATGAAAGGAAGATGGGGTCTTATATGCAGAGGAATCTAGGGGTGGTCTGGAGGAGGAATTTGGGAAAGGAGGAGTCAATGAAGTCAGACTCCAGTAATGAGTTTGGGGAAGGTCTTCAGGAAGAGTTAATGAGGTCAATGCAAGCTGAATTGTTATTTTGATAGGCTCAAGGGTGGGAAATAGAGGAACAACGAGGGCCTGGCTAGTAACCAGCCCAGCCACAATGAAATACTTATATGGCCTCTACAAATGCCTCATCAAGTGGGAAGATTCTGTCAGATCTTCAAGGGGTTTCCCAGAGCATGTACCTCAAAGATTCAAGGAGAACTCAAGGGGTTATGGGGGAGGGGGGTGGTCCCAGAGCCTATACCTCATCACAACTAGTCAAAGCAACATGACTTAAGATTTTGTGGTTGTTCAATCATGTCCGACTCTTCATGACCCCATTTGGGAGTCTCTCAACAGAGATACTAGAGTGGTTTGCCATTTCCTTCTCCAGCTCATTTTACAGGTGAAGAAACTGAGGCAAAGAGGGTTAAATGACTTGCCCAGGGTCATACAGCTAGAAAGTGTCTGAGAGCAGATTTGAATTCAGGAAGATGTCTTCCTGACTCCAGGCCCATCACTCTATCCACTGCACCAACTAACTGCCCTTCATCGGTTAAGGGGTAGCCAAACCCTGAGAAAGAATGGACACTGTAATGAGCCCTTACAATCCAGCCTCCAGCCTCACATTCCAACAAAACTGCTCCCTCCAAAGTTCCTAATGATCTCTAATCATTGGAATGCCAAATCTAAAGGTCGTTTCTTAATCCTCATTCCCTTTGACCCTTCTGCAGCTTTTGGAAGCACTGATCACTGCTTCTTGATACTCTCCTCTCTCTAGGTTTTTGGGACACCGCCCTCTGTAGGTTTCCTGCCTCTAGAACCACTACTCCTTCTCTGTCTCTTTTACTGGATCTTCCTCTAATCATAGGCATCCCTCAGGGTGCTGCCCTAGGCCCTCTTCTCTTCTCCATCTATATTGTTTCACTTGGTGATTTCATCAGCCCTCTTGGATTTAATTACTGTCTCTGCTGATGATTCTCAAATCCTGCCTATCCTGCCTTAACCTCTCAGCTGATCTTTAATCTCTCATCTCTATTTGCCCTTAGCCATCTCAAATTGGATGCCCAGCAGACACCTTAAACTCAACATGAACAAAACAGAATTCATCAGCTTTCCCCCTAAATTCCTCTCCCCACCTCCCCTACTACTGCAGGAGGTGCTATGATCCTCCTGTTCCCTCAGAATCTCAGCCTAGGAGTCATCCTGGCTTCCTCAGTGTCTCTCCCCCCTCCCCAATCCAATCTGGAACCAAGGCCTTTGATTTCATCTTGGCAACATCTCTACAGCATGCTTCCTTCTTTCCTCTGACACTGCCACCACTCAGGTACAGGCCCTCATCACCCCATGCTAGACTATTGTAACATTCTGCTAGTGAGTCTACCTGCTTCAAGTCTCCCATTTATCCTCCATTCTGTCACCAAAGACACTTTCTAAAGTGTCTAAATATCAGGTCTGATATTGTCACTCTCCTACTCCATAAACTCTGCCAATCCTTATCACCTCCAGGATCAAATACAAAATGCTCTCTTTGTCATTCAAAGCCCTTCATAACCAACCCACACCTTTCCATTCTTCTTACACCTTAACCCTGACCAAGTACCCTCTGTTTCTAGCTATATCATGAACAGGACCCTCCATCTCTCTGCTCTCAGCATTTCTCTGGAACAATTTTCATCCTCATCTCTGCCAATTGGCTACCATGGTTTCCTTCAAGTCTGAACTAGAGATTCGTCTTCTACAGGAAGCCTTCTCCATTCTCTCTTGATTCTAGAGTCTTCTTTTAATTATTCCCCACTTTTCCTGTATATAGGTTGATTGTACACATTGCTTGGTGTGCCGCCATTCGACTGTAAGTTCCTTGAAGGCAAGGATTGTCTTTTGCCTCTTTTTGCAACCCCAGCACTTAATTCTGTGCCTGGTATATAATAGGTCCTTAATAAATGTTTACTGATGAACTAACTGTAAGAGAAAGTCAAGAGAAAAGGATCAGGAGAAAAACATAGAGTTTTAGGGAATGCCCACACAGAGTTAAGAACTGAGAGGAGAAAAGAGAAACAGAAGGGAATGGAAAATACAAGAATTTGTCCTAAAAACCAAGAAAGCAGTTTCAAAAAGCAAATGGTCATCAACAGTATTAAATGCAATAGAGAAGTCAAGAGGAATGAAAACTTAGAAAAGGCCTTTGGATTTAATTCATTTGTAAATATTTTTCTTATTCTTATATTCCAGGGTTGATATTAACTTAAAATGTAATAACGTTGTGTATGAGAGCTCAGAAAAGTACCAAAATCCTCTCAGAGCATAAACTTGTATTATTATTCATGTCGGCAAACAGTGTTAGAATAAGTTATACGAAAAATATATCAGAATTATGGAGAACTTCCATTTCTATTGAAAGGTCGAAATATTAAACTGGTCACTAATTTTCATATGACTTAAATAAAAGATGTTTAACAAAAATCAGTGTAAATTTTATCAGCTTCCGTTCACTAAGCAAAATTGGCAGCTAGGTGGCGTAGTAGATAAAACACTAGGCCTGGGGTCAGGAAGATCTAAGTTCAAAACCAGCCTCAGAGACTTATTAGCTGTGTGAACCTGGGCGAGTCACCAAACTCTGTTCGCCTCAGCTTTCTCATCTGTAAAAATGAGCTGGAGAAGGAAGTTCCAGTATCTTTACCAAGAAAACCCCAAATGGGGTCACGAAGAATTGGATACAACGGAGCAACAGCAACAAAGTAAATTTGAGTGTGATACAAACTTCAAAGTAATGAATTATGTTGTAATAATGACCAGTTTCCTAATAACTTTTCTAACAATTAAAAAAATTGTTTCATTGATGATCTCTTTTAAAAGATCCCTGTCAAGTCCCATTAACTTCCCACTCCCATACGCAACTGAATCCTTTTGTAAATAATACATTGGCTATATCTGACAACACAGTCCTCACTCTGTTCCTATAGTCTCTTATTCCTCTGCTAAGAAGCTCAAGGTTTGCTTCACCATCAATTCTCTAAAGTCAAATTGGTCATTACATTGTTTAGAGTTCTGAAGTCTCTGTGTTCTGCATTATTCTGATCATAGCATAGATCATTCTCTTGGTTCTGCTGGCTTTTCTCTGTATCAATTCATATAAGTCTTTCTAAATTTCTCTTAATTCTTTGTATTTGTCATGCTTTATGGTATGGCAATATTCCATTAAGTTTATACACCATGGGGGGGGGAGCCAAGATGGCGGAGTAGAAGCAGCAAGGTTCCGCGGCTCCCACACAGCCACCCTAAATACGCATAAAATATGAATCTCAACAAAGTCTAGGACTCTCAAACTCACAAAAATACAGAAAACATATCTCTTGCTGAAGGCAGCTCGGCAGCAGGGGCTCATCCAGCAGTAGGCAGGGAGCAGAGGCCAGTCCAGCCTGATATCACAATCGCTGCCAGGCAAGGCCCCAGGGTGGTCTGGAGGAGCCCAGCCTCCCAAGCCGAAGCATGAGTCTACCCCGGGGAGCAGGTCTACTGTACCTGAAGGGATCTTCACATCTAGCAAGCCAGAATTACAGAAGATCAGTGAAAGTGAAACTTTGAAACTAAATTTGGGGGAGGAAAAGCAGTTCAGCCAATCTGCCCCCAGGGCAAGGAAGCAGTGGGGGAAGGGCAGGAACTGCTGTAACTGGCGGCTGCCCCCACTGGGCTGCTTCAGAGCCCAGGGCCTTTGGACCTCGCAGCGGGGCTGAGTTGATTGATCAGGGTCAAGTGCTCTTTCGTCCAGTGGCCTGGATCCAGATCGTGGTCTTGAGTGGTTGTACTGGGGTGCGCTTTCAGCAAGCCAAAGCTGGGGGGGGAGGGGATGCAACACCCCCCTGATAGCTCCAGCAGAGCTGGGAAAACCCCAGCAATTTGGAACAGAGCTTTCCCCCCTGGAAGCAGAGTTTTACAAAGCTAAAAAAAACAACAACAACCAATTAATTGACTGGCCAACATGAGGAAAAGGAAGCAAAATAAGAACAGCAATAAAACTCTAGAATCCTTTTTTTGTGGACAAAAAGGGTCAAAGCATGGAACGGGAGGAAGACAACACAGTCAGAACTTCCACACCAATTGCTTCCAAGACACTTGAAGAATGCCTAGAAGCTATAGATCAATTGAAAAAGGACTTTGAAAAACAAATAAGAGAAGTGGAGGAAAAATTGGGAA
>JAQQSW010008349.1:0-13494 GCA_028646575.1 Pseudocheirus occidentalis
CCTCCTTGGCTCACTGAAAGCTCACCCTAGGACCACCACTCAAGACCATGATCCAGATCCAGGCCGCTCAATGCAAGAGTCCTTGGCCCTGATCAATCGCCTCAGCCACCCTGTTATCTGCAGGCTGAGGGCTCTGAAGCAACCCAGTGGAGGCCGCTGCTGCTTTCAGCCATTCCTGCTACTACAGCAGCCTCCCACAGCTTCCTTGCCCTGGGGGCAGTTTGGCCAGACATGCTCTTCTCCTCCTGAATTAGCAAAATCCACCGACCTTTCTCTTAGCCTTTTTTACCTTCTGGCCTGATAAATGTGGTAACTGTGCCTCCAGTACAGCTGATCTGCTCTCCTATAGATGCTGCTCCCCGCCCGATGCCCCAGGGCCTGACCCGGCCTGGGTTTTGGTGAGGGTCCCAGACTGCTGTGAAGAGCCCCACCTGCTGAGCTGCCTGTAGCAACAGATGTGCTTTCTGTCTTTTGGAGAGTTTTGGAGCTTGAAAATCTGTTGAGAGTCCCATTTTATGAGTTTTTCAGCGTGTTTGTGTGGGAGCTGCAGTGCTTTGCTGCTTCTATGCCGCCATCTTGGCTCTGCCCCTGTATTTATTTTTAATACAGATAAAGCATCAACTCATAATTTTTGATTGGGGGAAAAGGGGTGTTACAATGTCAAACCTATACATTGAGAAGACTAGTTTTGGTAACTGATAGATGAACCCAAAGGGCATGGATTAGAGGCAAGACTATTTATGAGACTGTTACAATTAGTTCAGATAAAACAAGTCTAGGATAAGAGAACCTGGATGAGAATGGTTGTCCTGTGAATGGAAAGAACTGAGTAGATAGCAGAGATGGAGCAGAAGTAGAATGATTCAAATTTGGCAACTGAGAGTTAGATCCATTCAAGGATTTCAAGGCTGGCTGACTAGGGAATGATTGAATTACCAATTGAAATTGGGAAGTGAGTGGGAGAATCAGGTTTGGAAATGGTTAATTTCATCCTGGACAAGCTGAATTTGAGGTGTCAGGCAGAGGAGGTGGGAGATGGAGGACTATAACTCAAAGGAGAGACTTCTCTTTGCTCATTTGTCCCTACCCAGGAAACCTAGGAAAATCTATACTTGGCATGTCTTAGGAGACTAAAATGTTCTCCAGATGTAAGAAAGCAGTTTATAATTTTAAATTAAATTAAAATGACATCTATTAAGCACCCATTGGGGCAGAGCACTTTGCTATTTGTAACAAAAAGTTTTTAAAAGAGAAAGAAAACAAAACAAAGGCCCTACAATGAGTAACCATTGGTCTCAAAGATCTACATACATTACTAGTCACCTGCAGGCCTCAATTAAATTTAAATCAATTCAATGAAAATTTATTAAGCGCTTGCTATGTACAGAGTACCCTGCTAATCAGATCACAAGGGAAAAAACAAAACAAACAAGAGTCCTTGCCATCAAAGACCTTACAAATTCTAGCTTTACTCAATTCTCTTATAGAAAGGGAGGACTGAATTAGGAGAGAGGATTCTCCCTCCAATTTCCTGCCATTCCTCATGATTCTCCTTTGCTTCATGACATAGTACACACGTTTTCTCAATCAAGAAGAAGACTAGTTTCTAGCATTTTCCATCTTTTCTTGCCAATTTTCCTATGCAAGAAAATGTCAAAATTTCTGGACTTCTTCACTCTCATACTAAGGCTTTCCTTTCTCTGGTTCTTTTATTTTTTCTCTCTTCCTCCAAGTTTCTTCTAGTTTCCAAGTCTATGCACTTACTACCCACATTCGTTAGTGTTAGGTTTGGAGTTAGTTGGTGATTTTGAGTTTAATTAATCAATAATTAATCAATCAATTGACATTCATTATACATCTACCAAGTGCCAGGAAATATGCTACATGGGATATAAAAAGAAGCAAAATAAAAAGAGAAACAGTCTGTGTCCTCAAGGAGCTTGCAACTTAAAGGAATTCAAATTCTGTTTCAGTCACTTATCACCTACATGACCTTGGAAAATTAGTTCAGTTGGACCTCTGTTTCCTCATCTGCAAAACGAAGAGATTAGACCAAATGGCTGGAAGATTCCTTTCAGCTCTCTCTCTTTGACCAGCTCTCTCTCTTTGACCATCCAAAATGCCTCAGGTCACTCCCATGGGGGAGAGTGGAGGAAGGGATGATAAAACATATATACAACATATATAAAAACATATATAAAACAATCCCAGCCAGATTTCACACATTGAGCAATAAAAGAACAAAACAAGTGGTTTTAATTGTTAAAACTGTGTGGTATCAACTCTAAGCACTGTAATAGTTCAAAGAAGAGTCCGCTAAGAGCTAGAACAAGCATCCAAATGCATGTTGAGCTGCATCTTGAAGGATTGCTATTGAGAAGAAACATGGAATAATGGACAAGTAACCTCAGAACCTGGAAGACCTAGTTCAGATCTCATGTCTGACACCTAGTGTCTGGGTATATGACCTTGGGCAATTAACTTTCTCCAAGACTGTAAGAGGTAGAGAAATTCCTCACTGAGAGCTCCCTGCATCAATTAAATCAGAATTCCACACCCTTACCCTATCCGGAAGGATGGGTAGGATTTGATGACTAAACTCTGTGTGAGGAGAGAGGCATAAGGCCTTTAATTCCCTGCTTGGGCTATGTGGCCCTTGAATGCTGGACCCTCTTGTTGCTTCTGACTTTGCTATGTCTACTTTTTCTTGCTTTAAGGTAAAGACGATTGCAGATAATTATGACTTTTACGCTTCAAGAGGTCAGGAAAGTGATCCAACAGAAATTTGGGAGCTGCAGTACAAGCCAGGATGTGTCAGAATTCAGATGGTGATAAGTAGCAAAGTCCTAAGAGAATTGCCTAGCTCAATCTAGCAGTAATTATGCTGCACTTGAAAGTGAACTTGGTTCAGTGAATGTGATGGAATAGAGAATACTTTAAATCCAGTCTCTCCAGAGACTGGGGTGGTGTAAGGGAGAATATGCCCCCAGGTCTTGGGAGGAAATGTTTATCCTTGCTGTATCTGAAGAGTAAAAGCCTACCTCTTTGTAAAAACTAAGTGATGTTAATTGTCACTAGGGCTTTAATCACTGGCAATTAGCAATGCATGTGGAAAACACACTGGAAGAGGGGGGTTGAGATGGTATTAGAGAAGAAATACCTGATCTCTCAAGGGTCCTCTTAGAAAACTGAGGGGAAGATGCAGTTAGACTTTCTAGGAGAATGAGGTCAGAGCTTGCTTGGTGACATTTATTTGACATGGTAAGTATAATGGTCACCTGAGGACACAATTCTGAATTATTTCCTAATACCTACGACTTGGGTCAATTTGTTATGGTTTATTAAATTCTTACAACTTCCACAAAACACATTTTAAACCATTCTGTTATGGTACTGAGGCTTTTAAAATCAACTTTGGATATTTTTGTTTCCATAATAAATTTTCTAGCTTCACAAAATCTTCCTATATATGTTTATTGTGAAGCTCAAGGTATTGTTCATGTCCTTAGACAGAGATCTTAAACTTATTCCAGGTGCATGAAGATGTTATTATTCTATTCCATTTAAATGATTTGATAAAAGTCCTTATTAGATTTTTCCAGAATGCCCAGCAGTCATAATTAACAAACCGAGCTGTCATTCAGACCAGAATATATCAAATAAAAAGGCCACAAAACTTGTACCCAGACAGTCTCTTGTATGTTTTTCTGAAAGAAAGATAATTCCATGCAAGGAGATCTATAAATACTGAATTCCGGCAGCATTGACATTAACCTGCAGTGTTTGACAGAAACATTAAAACAAAGAGAAATTTGACATGCTTTACTGAAATTTCCTTTTCCCAGGAAAAGTAGCCAGTCTTCAGACCTGTGAGACTTATTGGAAATTCTGAAAGGTCTTATGTCTTTTGTTAAAGTTTTCTTGTCACACAGAAAAGGCTAGACAGTTTTCCTCCTTTCTTAGCTGATAAGTTAGTTGTCTAGGACCATGGACAGATGAACATGTTATTTCTTGAGCTATAGCTATAGAAATTTCCCAGAACTCAAAATCTTGTCAGCCCTTAAATCTGTCCTCACTACCCATTCTCTCCTACATTATTCACACACTCTAACTCGAAGACTTCTTTAAGTATTCACCTCTAGTTGAAAATGTGCATTGTGAAGGAATCATCTTTACCAGCTCCAAACAAGGAATTATCCCCAAGACACATCCAAGAGAGCTTCCCTTGGATGGCTTCTCTTTAGCTGAGATCTAGCTTTGAATTGCCAGCATTACTCTGTACCACAAGATGGCTCCCTAACTATAGAAATAGCTGTCAATTTCAAATGAGGCTCATAGGAATGAACAATCTTATAAATTAAACTGATCCCAAATTCAGATCCAGATCTGTATGTGATGCTGTTGGTAGTGATATAAGGTTGGCTCTTCTCGGGGATCTTTGTAGAGAGAAATTTATAATGTATGTGTATATGTGTGCGGTGTATATAGATTTAAAATATACCATGAGGTGACATTAATATGTTAACAATTGGGAGGAGGAAACTATAAAAGCACGTCTTTAAAAAGATGTACTTTATGATGACATTCTAGGCATTCATATTTTCTCCTGCGAACTTGGTTTAAATTAGGACAAGTAAACTGTGCATAAAAATCTGAGCAGTTCATGTCCAATGAATTCCTTTCTGATGACAATTTTCAGAATGGTTTGGCTTCTGCTATCAGGAAAAATGAAACATGGTTTTCTTTGGGTGTGAATCAATGGGCAAGCACTCAATCCAGACAGACTCTTAAAGGTGCAGTTTCACAGCCAAGATGGGTACATTTTTACTCTTGGAAAATGGCCTTTTTCCTGAACAAATTAAATGTACTGCCCATGATAACATAAGTGGTTTGTGTATGCACTGAATGGATTTCTTTTATGGCAACACCCTCTTCCCCATTGAAAGTCTGTGTATAAGAACACAATGTTCTTCCCTATGCTTGAGATTGTCCAATAAATAGGACAAAGTACCCTTCCTGCCCACTAAACAGGCCTCGATAAAAATAGTTGAGGTAGATGTGATTTGAGAAGTTTTGAAAAGTCTAACTTCTCTAAAGCATCTTCTATAGCCTGGGAAGTTTCAGTGGTTTTAGCAGCAACAAATCTTGGATGGTGATAGTAGTGTTTTGCAGGGTTTGTATGTGTATATGTAAGTATATAGGTATGTGTGCCTGTGAGTGAGTGTGTGTGTGTATTTCTGTGTGTTTGTGTGGGCATGGAAGTGAGTGCCATGTTCAGGGCTCTCCATGGTTTTAGAAAGGGGTGTGCTGGTAAATGTCTAACAAACACTTCCCTCTCCTACTTTTTAAACTTTCAAGTTTAATCTGAATTAAACTTAATTTCTAGTACATTCTTTTCATCACTTTATTAAGACAATCAACAAAAGAATATAACAACCCTTGAGTTGTAATGCTTGTCCATTTTGGAAATGTAGGTACTTACACTGAAAATGAGCCAGTTTGGTTTGACTCCATCACACCCCTGGCAGGGTAGGTACAGAGCAGACAGGGGAGCAAGGAAACATTGGATACAAGAAAGATGACTCAACAGGAAGTTGGGGTACCCATTTTAAATTCTCAGCTCTGCTTCCTTGGGTAGACACTTCACCTTTGTGGCCTGCTTTGTCATCCATAAAATTATGAGGTGTGTGGTGGATAAGAAGATTTCTTAAGTAAGGTACATTTGGGGGCAGAGCCAAGATAGTGGTGTAAAAACAGGAAAACACTGCAGCTCACACATAGCTACCTCAAATAACCATAAAATATGACTCTAAACAAATTTTAGGGCTCCAAAACTCACACTAAAATAGAGAAAAACACATCTCCCGCTGAAGGCAGCTCTTAAAAAAGGTCCCCAAAAGACAATTCCTAGGAATGTTATGGCCAGGTTCTGGAGTCCCCAGATCAAGCAGAAAATATTACAAGCTGACAAGAGGAAGCAATTTGAATACCGTGGAAACATAATTGGGATAACCCAGAATCTGGCAACTTCTACACTGAGGGATTGAAGGGCCTGGAATATGATATTCTGGAGATCAAAGGAGCTAGGATTAAAACCAAGAATCACCTACTCAGCAAAACTGAGTATAATGTTCCAGTGGAAAATATGGTCATTCATTGAGGTGGAGGACTTTCAAACATACTTGCTGAAAAAACTAGAACTGAAAAAAAAATTGATGCTCAAATATAAGAAGGATGAGAAGGTAAACATGGAAAAGAAATCATAAAGAACTTACCAAAATTGAACTAGTTACATGGAAAAACGATAATTGTAACTTATGAAACTCTTCACAGTTTGAGGACAAGTAGAGGGAATACAAATATATATATACATATATATGTCTATATGGGAGGGTATATATATATATGTGTGTGTTAATACATATCTGAATATGTGTATATATGTGTACATAGAGGGCATGGGATCAATGTAATAGGAAGGGATGATACTTTAAAAGGTGAAATTCTGATATGGGAGTGGATTAGAATGAGAAGAGACAGGGGAGAGAGAATGGGGTTAATCATCTCATATAGAAGAGGCTAGGGATAATTGTTACAATGGAGGGGAAGAACAGGAAGGCAAAAGGGAAAGGGTCAACCTTACTCTCATTGAATTTGGCTTAGGAAAGGAATGACATAAACTCTAAACTTGGTATATTGCCACACAGGAGAGTAGGGGGGTGGGGATGAGAGGTGGGATGATGGAGGAGAAGGCAGGGGGAGGGGGAGGGTTGCTGGAAGTACACACTTCTGTAAAGGGACAGGGACAGGGTAGAGAACAGAACAAGGGTGGGGGTAGGATAGGAAGGAGGGATAAATAATCAGTCTCTCACAATATGTCCACTGTGGAGATGTTCAGCATAATTACAAATGTACAGACTGTATTGAATTGCTTGTCCTTCTGGTAGGGGGGAGTGGTGAGGGAGGAAGGAAAGAATCTAGAATTTAAAGTTCTATATTCAAATGTTAAAAACATATATGTATGTATTGTTATTATTATTATTATTAGCTACATGCAGCTGGGGATTAAGTTATACAGGCACTGTGTATATAAGGAGACCCATCCTGCCCTACTGGAAAGTTAGAGGGGCAATGGTGGAGGACATAGGAGAGAGCAGATTGGGGGAGGGGCTTTAGGGTGGGATCACTGTTTTGGGGTGGTGGGTAGGGGAAAGATGGAGAGAAAATTTGTAACTCAAAATCTTGTGGAAAGGAGTGATGTAAACAAGAAAATTAATTAATTAATTCAAATTGAAAAAAAAATTAAGATAAACAAAAAGTAAGGTACCTTCCAGCTCTAACATACTTTGATTCTATAAGAAGGAACAAACACACATATTTGAAGAGGGTTAGCCAGGTCTAGTTGAAAGAGCACTGAATTTTGGATTAGCCAACCTGGGTTACTGTCTTGTTTCTGCCATTTCTGCCATTCAGCTGTGTGAATTTGGTTTGGTCTGTAAAATAAAGATAAAGATAATGACTGATACTTAGATGGCATTTTAAGGTTTTTAGGGAACTTCACACACATTATCTGTAAGCCAGGTGCTATTATTATACCATTTTATAGATGAAGAAACTGAGGCTGAAGCAGGTGACTTGCCCAAGGTCACACAGCTAGCAAATGTCTGTGGAGATTCAAACCCAGCTCTTCCTGATTCTAATGCTGGCTCTCTATGTGCTATGGATCTAGAAGCCTTTAGGGAATAATACTTATATGACTTGCCTCAGAAGGTGGTTATGAGGATAATGCCCAATACCTAGTATAGTGTCTTGCATATATACTAGTTGTTTAAGTGTAAGGGGGAAAGAGGTAGCGTGTGTGGACTGCCTCTGGTGGTATCTCCCAGGTGGAGATGCTGATGTTTCATTCATCTGTTTCAGTGATGATGATGTAGGAAGGAAGGTACCTTGAAGAGACTATAGGACATATATAGACCATGTATCACAAGTTATTATTATCAATCTTTTTCATTTCTGGCAGTCTGGAAATCCTTTCCATCTAGGGTTAGACACCACTTATATTCACAAACTGGTACCCCCAAGCACACCTTTGCCTCCTCCATTTTTCTCCCTTTCTATTTTTCCTGGCATCCATAAATTTATGTAATCTCATCACCTAAGTCAAAGTCTTGAGCTTCAGCTAAATGTTCCAACTAAAAATTTCACCAGAGTATAGATTCTATGTGTTAGTATTAAGGATCAATTTGAGATTTACCATCATCAATGGACAAGGATTTATAAAACTGAGGGAAAAAATATTCTATGGCAAGGAAGAGAGGAAGAACATGCAGGTCTAAATTGTACTTCTGGAGAGTGAGTTGAAAACATGGTTCTATTTAATAGAAAAATAAAACAAAAATTTCCATACTCCCCCACAAATGTTATATGAGCTTATTAAAACAGCCTTCCAAAAGATGCTCAGTTTGGGGTTCAGCTGAGTTCTGTCATCAGGTGGTAGACTCTAAATAAGCTACATAACCACTTGAAAGCCCAGATACCTCATTTATAAACCAGGGGAAATAATACCTACTTTATAGTGACATTGCAAGGATTAAACTATGGTTTTAAGGGGCTACAGGATCCTTTGATGCAAGGCACTATGAAAGGATAAAGAATTATAATGATATTACTATGACTCAGGCTTATAAGCCCCAAACATATCTTGTAGATCTTTTAAAATAAAAGTTTAATCCTTTTTTCCTTTGGGTATCATGGTATGTCAGAAGAACACAAAGCTCCAATGAATGATGATAAAAAAATGGAAACTAAGTCAAGTATTGAAGGTAAGTCATAGAACAATAATGTGTGTAACTGCTCTAAAATATACCTGGGACAAAAGTAAAAGAGAATTATTTAATTTCAAATTGAAATGACTTTATGATCATTATTCAATTTTAAAATATGATTACTGTCAACAGTAGAAGCAGAGTGGTATAATGGGAACTACATTGCCTTTGGAGCCAATAGAGTCAGGTCAAGACAAGTGAACAGCCCTTCATTAAGTATTTGCTCTGTGTCAGGCTCTGTACCAACATACTTGGGGATACAAAGAAAGGCAACAAACAAATAAACAACCACAAAGCATCCCTACATTCAAGGTTTTCACAATTGAATTGGGGAGGCAGCATGCAAACAACTATGCACAAAACAAAATATGGTCAGGATAAATTGGAGATAATTTTATAAAGAAGACATTGAGATTAAGGAGGACTGAGAAAGGTTCTTTGTAGAAGATGGAATATTAGCTGAGACTTGATGGAAGCCAGGCAATTCAAAAGGGGGAATTAAAGAGGAGTTTTAGATGTTGGCAATATCTGGAAGATTCATCTTCTTGAATTCAAATCTGGTCTCAGATACTTATTAGCTGTGTGGTCCTGGGCTGAAACCTCTTTGCCTCAATTTCCTCACCTATAAAATGAGTTGGAGAAGGAAATGGTAAACCATTCCAGTATCTTTGCCAAGAAAGCTCCAAATGAGGTCATGAAGAGTCATACATAATTGAAAGACAACTGAACAACAAGAGGAGACAGTTTTATTTATTTTTTAAAGAACAGCAAGGAGATTAGTGTCACTGGAGGGAAGTAAAGTATAAAAATACTGGAAAAGTAGGAAGGGGGAAGGTTATGAAGACTTTAAAAAACAAAAAGATTTCATATTGGATCCTGGATGAAATAGGGAGCCAGTAGAATTTATTGAATAGGAGAGGGAAATGGTATGATCAGATCTGCTCTTTCTGAAGATCAGTCTGATAGCTGAGTGGACGATGGGCTGGAATGGGGAGGGACCAACAAGCTTTTGCAGTTATCCAGGCATGAAGGCCTAAACCAGGGTAGTGGTGGCAGTATTACAGGGGAGAAAGAGGCATGAATGGAAGAAGCTAGGAAGCTTGAATAGACAGTACTTGACAACAGATTTTCAATAAGGAGTGAAAGTCAGTCATCAAAGATTACACCAAGGTTACAAGCCTAGGTGACTGGGATGATGATGGGAATAGTTACAGTTATAGGGAAGTTAGGAAGAGAGGAAGATTTGGGAGAAATATAATGAGTTCAGTTTTTATCACGTTGAGTTTAAGATGTCTGTGAAATTATCTGGTTTGAGATGTTCACTATGTAGTTGGAGATGCAAGACTGAAGGTCAGGAGAGATAGTAGGGCTGGACAAAGAGATTTGAAATTTATCTGGATAGAGAAGAGAATTAAATCCATGGGAGCTGATGAGATCACTGAGATAAAGAGCATAGGAGAAGAGAAGATGACCTAGAATAGAGCCTTGGGGGGGGGCACTCAGGGATAGTGGGTATGATCTGTATAGAAACCCAGAAAAGGAGACTGAGGAAAGGTTAGGCAAGTTGGAGAACCAGGAAAGAATAACATCAGGAAAACTTCTGCTTTATCCTCTTCTCTCAAGTCACTTGCCACTTTATCATATTACCAATCGTGACCTGACAAGAGAAGAGATTAAGGAGAAGTTTATCAACAATGTCAAAGAGAGATCAAGAAGGATGAGTGTTGAGAAAAGTCAATTGAATTTGACAAAAAGAGATTATTGGTAATTTCAGTTGAACAATGAGGTCAGTACCCAGAGTTAAGGAGAGAGCATGAAGAAAGGCAGTGTAGGCACTAATTATATATCCTTCTTCAGGAGGTCATTATGAAGGAAAAAAGAGATATAGAGTGATAGAAATCTGGGATAGGTGGACCAAGTTAAAGTTTTTTGAGTATGAGAAATAAATGGGCATGATTGTTGGCAGAAGGCAAGCAATCATTAGACAGGGAGACATTGAAAACATGAGTGAGAAAGTGGGAGGAGGCAATCTTCTGGAGAAGGTGGGATAGATGAGATTACTTGAGCATGTAGAAGGGTTTACTTTGACAAAGAGAAGGGTGAGACAGAGGTGGAGGACATAGTGTGGAAAGCATCTGAGTGAAATGAGAAGAGGAGAAGAGGATAAGAGCAAATGGCATTTTTTTCAGTGAAGTGTAAGACAAGGTTCTTTTTTGAGAAGTTGGGGAAGAGGGAGCTATGCTCCCATAGAGAATTAAAGAGAATTGGAGAAGTGCTATTGCAAGTGAGATAGTGAAATCTATTAAATAGGTTAAAATAGGTAAAAAGGATCACTTTGCCTCAGTGAGGATCTAGAACAAGTCTTTAGTGGTTGTAGTCAGCAGTTTCATGATTTTCTCCAGTCTTGTTCAATAGCATATGAGTAGGAACAAAGGCAGGAGAGGATGGGAGTATTCCAAGTCTGAAGTTTTTCAGGTCATGATTGGTAATATGATAAAGTGGCAAGGGACTTGAGAGAAGAGGACAAAGAAGAATTAAGCCTGGTTCACCAGAGCGTCAACATGGAGAAGGAGGACAAGGTAGCTAGTGCAAGGTGATTGCCTGGGAAAGAACTGAGCCAGGGAGAGATTGAAGGCTACAGTGAGAATAAAGAACAGGGTCTGTGGTTGCAAGGTAAATGAATAGACTGAATGACAATAGATTGCAATGGAATAAGGGAATGTCAGAGTTCACGAATGTGTAGGGATGGCCAGATAAAGAATATGATCCTCACTCTGTGTAGCTGCAGTGGGGTCATGGAACATATAGAAATTAAGAACTTTAGAATGTTTGAGGAAGTATCAATATGCATGTGGAAGTCTTCTAGTATGAAGGCAGGAGCTGAGGATGAATGAAAGACTGTGAGCTTGGTACTGAACTCATTGAGGAAGAAACCAGAATGTAAGAGAGACCAGTAGATAAGTCACCAGCATATTTACTGGATGATTTAATGAACTTCATGGAAGGAGAACTTATTGAGTGATGGCAATAGAGAGCAGGGAATATTCCAACTCCTCCATTGTGACCAATGAGTCAGGAGTATGAAAGAAAGTATCACCACTGCTGGAAAGAATGGCCAAGAAGCATGTGTAGCCAAGACTGAGACAGAGGGAGCATGAAAGGAAAAGGTATAAGATTATAATTAGTTACCTGTGGAACAGGCATTGCAGAGAGAACAGTGGCATCTTTAGAGGGGGAATGGCAAAGGTAATTGGAGGGGATATAGAGTCAGTGGGAGATAGTAAACAGTGTTATGGCAACAGAGGGCTCATAGTCACTGGATTGGAAAAGGTGTGTACCATGAAAGTATATTAATTATTGAAGAATGAATTCAGGTAGGCTATCATTATCCATATGGATTTGGGTAGAATGGAGTTGTCCCAGAGTATCAGAGAGCTATCTATAGTTGGAAAGTGGCTGTGGGGGGAATGAAAATGGAGAGGAGGGTGACTGGATTGAGGCAATGTAACTTCTGTGGAATGGTAGAAGAGTGCTAAGTGTGTCTGGAGTATGACTTCTCAGTGAGCCTAGAAGCCCCCTTTTTCCTAGACAGGCACAGACAAGGCAGTGGTTGTGGAGCTGTAGGTAGCCTGAGGAGATACTATAAGCGCCATCTTCTGAGGACCAGTCTAGTTGGTCTATAAAAACTCTGTACCAGACACCAATGCCAACAGAATCACAGATCCTTGAAGGACTGAACTATTCTTGCTCCTATTTTTATTACCATGTTCATCAAATTTCATACAAGCTATGCTACCATTTGAATATTTTCTATTTGAATATTTACTTGAATATTTCTGGGTAAATATTCTAGCTCATTGTGGGCACTTTTTACCTTCTTCCTCCCTCCTCACTTACCCTTGGCTTAAAGCAACTCAACTTAGTTTTCAAGGACAGAAACAATGGTGGAAAGATGCAAATGAGTTTGCAAATACATGGTATCACAGCCAACTACTTGAATATCCAAAAACACAATTTTACTACCTCCAATGGCTGATTAACATAATTAATTATGTCTTGCTGGAAGGCAGTCCAGAATGCAAGAATTATCAAGTTTCTTTTCTCTTTAAAAAAGAGTGATGGGGGCGGAGCCAAGATGGCGGCATAGAAGCAGCAAAGCACCACAGCTCCCACACAAACACGCTAAAAAACTCATAAAATGGGATGCTAAACAGATTTTCAAGCTCCAAAACTCTCCACAAGACAGAAAGCACATCTGTTGCTACAGGCAGTGCAGCAGGCAGGGCTCTTCACAGCAGTCTAGGACCCTGGGCCGAAACCCAGCTGGGTCAAGCCCTGGGGCATCGGGAGGGGAACCCCGGCTATAGGAGAGCTGATCCGCTGCACTGGAGGCACAATTACCACATCTATCAGGCCAGAAGAAAAAAAGGCTAAGAGAAAGGTCAGTGGATTTTGCTAACTGGGGAGAAGAGCGGGTCTGGCCAAACTGCTCCCAGGGCAAGGAAGCAGTGGGAGGTGGCGGTAACAGCAGGAACGTCTGAGAGCCACAGCGGCCCCCACTGAGCTGCTTCAGAGCCCTCGGCCTGCAGATAGCAGGGGGGCTGACGCGATCCATCAGGGCTAAGGGCTCTTGCGTTGAGTGGCCTGGATCTGGATCGTGGCCTTGAGT
>JAQQSW010008350.1:0-13494 GCA_028646575.1 Pseudocheirus occidentalis
CAGATCAGGGGAGGGGCTTTACAGTGGGATGGCTGTTTTGGGGTTGGGGTAGGGGAAAGAGGGGGAGAAATTTTGCAATTGAAAACTCTCATGAAAATGAATGATGTAAATAAGAAAACAAATAAAAAATAAAAATAAAATAATTATTTTTGGTCCAAATCTATAATTGCATAGAAACGTGTATAGAAACTCCTTTAACCAACAGAGACAGCAACTCATCTGTTACAATTTTGGAGAAATGCTTGGAGAACTGAGCCATTTTCCCATGGTTTTCCTACCTGTAACACTGGATCTCGAGCTATGACAAAAAAAAAAACACCTCAATTTTTAACTACATTTTAATAAATATTTATTAAGTATCTGATTTGAGAGGTCAAGTTCTTAATTAAAAAAAAATTAACTGTGTAGATAAGAGTATTTCTAGAATTTTTATTCAATTTACCCTTCCATATAATCAGTAAAGAGATGGTGAATATACTTGAAATTATTTAATAAGATATACTGAAATAACTTTCAGAAGTGTGTATTATGCCCAATGTGAGTTTTTGGCAGATGTAGAGCTTTCATGAAAATGACATGTTGACTACTGAACACTTTCTAATTATGTCTTAGCCTACTCTCATGTGCCAGAAGAATATTTTTATTATTATTTCTATGGATGATGGCCAATATATAGAAAGAAAAAGCAATTGCCAAAAGTATCCTGGATACTACTTAAAACGTGAGATCACTGAAGTAAAAATTCTTATGCTACTTTGGTATTTTATCATCTTGTTTATGGCTACTATACTACTTACAGACACCAATCACAAGGGGAAGAGAACAAGAAGAATAACCATGGAAACTTAGACTGAGAATTTTAACATGACATGAAGAAAACCAAGACATTAATACATGCAATAAATACAAACAAAACACCATACGAACACGAAATGTTCTAAAGAAAGATGGTACTAGCTCTTTGCAATTGTTAATTTTATGAAAAAGAAATGGCCAGGCTGATTGAAATGATCTTCAAAACACAGATGGCCATGCACAGAAATGACTGATGAGGTTTCTGTCAACTCTACTGGATGCTAGGGGACTAAACTGAAAAAGGGATATAAATTTTTATAATTGGAACTTAAACAGATGCTGTTAATTTCCTACGTTTATAAGCAGAAATGACTTAGAAATGAGGAAGAACATATTGCACATGATGCCAAATTTTATGGTCTATTTGTAAGTCTCATTCTTGACCTCCTCTTCAGGATTTTACACAACTGACTACTTTCTCCTGCTGGATATTTTCTTTATGGGATTTTGTGATACTGTTCTTTTAGTTCTCCTATCTGAAAGCTCTTCAATTCCTTTACTAGATTATCTTCCATATACCATTTCCATGCATCATCATAGCCATACCTTGAGATTCTTTGCTGTGCTCTCTTCTCTTTTCTGTCCACATTATCACTCCATGACACCATCATCTCTCATGGGTTCAAATGATAATATATACACAGATGACTACCATATCTAGCTTTTGCTCTTCTGAGCTACAGTCTTATCAATGACCGACCACTAAACTTTTAAACTGGATGTCCAAAGAGACCTCAAACTCAACATATATATATATATATATAGTCCCACTCCTCTTCTGAATGCCCCCTTTCTGCTGAGGGGAACACTATCCTTCAGTCATCTGTGTCTGAAATAATCCCTGGCTCTTCACTCTCATTCTTACCCCACATGTCCAATCAGTTGTTCTGTCTTGTTCGGTTTTTTGGTTTGTTTTGAGGCAATCAGGGTTAAGTGACTTGCCCAGGGTCACACAGCTAGTAAATGTCTGAGGCTGGACTTAGACATGGGTCCTCCTAATCCCAAGGCTGGTGTTCTTTCCACTGCACCACCTAGTGGGCCCAGTTGCTATATTTTGTTAATTCCATCCTCCTAACATCTCTCCCATTCATTCTCTTCTCTGTACTCATATGGCCATGAGCCTAGTTCAGGCCCATATCTCACCTTGCCTGTTCTGCTGAAAAAGTCTATAAATTTGTCTCACTTTCAAGTTTCTTCCCTTTCTAACTCATCCTCCCATATAGTTGCAAAAGTGATATTACTAAAGCACAGGTTTGATTACGTCACTTCCCTGTTCAATAATAAATTCAAATAGTTCCTCTCTATTACCTCTTGGATTAAATACAAAGTCCTTATTTATTAAATGAATTTATTTTTGGCTTCTTTAAAGACTCAGCTCAAATCCTACCTTCTGTAGGAGGTCTTTCCTGGTCTACCCTTCTCTTATGCCACTAATGCTGGTGTCTTCCCCTGTGAGATTACCTTCTATCTACTCTATATAAATGTTTTCATGTTGTCTCCCTCATTAGAATTCGAGTTCCTTGAGGGCAGGCACTATATTTTTTCCTTTATTTGTATGCCCTAGAGTTTGTTAGATGGAAACGAAAGCTGAAATTTACTAAGTTTACTAAATACTTGTTAACTATTGGCTTCATATACCATATGGTATATGACATGGTTTCTACTACTCTTTTGGGAAGAAGTCTGAAGTTACTATTTGTTGAAGGGAAGATATGCCAGAGTAGGGCAGAGGAAGATGTAAAACTCTAACATGTTTAGACAATTTTATGGGATCATGGAAAGAGAAGTAAGAAGGATCCATATTACTAATCCAATAATCCTAGAAGTAACAAAAAAAGAGGGGGGAAAAAAGGATAATGACACTGTATGCTCCTATGATAAACAAGGCTAAATGGGTGCCAATGTCCATCAGATGAAATTCAAATTTGGTCAATTCCTTACTGTACCGCAACACCACATACACTAACACTGACTGATCATTTTAACTATTGAAAGGGTACAGAAACACATAAGAGCTAGGTTCAAAACCTATCTTAGGATGTTTGTATACCTTGTCTATGTTTATTACAGAAGCAAAAAGCTTATTCTTCTTTCTGATAAAGGTACAATACCACAGTAATATCAATAGCTTATATTTACATGGCACTATACAGTTATAAAACATTTCACACAAATTATTCATTTTTACCCCCAAAACAACCACATAATCTAGCTAGTGTACTATTTGCATTTTCAAGATAAGGCCACTGAAGCTGCCAGGCTTCCCTAACATAATCTAGAAAGTAAGTGGAAGATACAGAATTCAAATATAAGGTCTTTTGGACCCAAGTCCAGTGTTCTTTCCTCTACTTTGGCTGCCTCCCATACCTCCTAGTACAAATAACTGTCTGTGAGTGACTTTGGTGGAGGCTTTAAATAAATTACTCAAGAGCACTATGATGGTGCTTGCTATAAAAACTTTGGAGATACATATACTGCTTTCACACATAAGTAAGTGAAAAGTTAATGAACAACATTTTTGGCTTCATAGTGAAAAAATAATTTAGACTCTCTCTCCACCCCTCCCTTCAGCAACAGTTCTCACTATCAAGTTTGTTCTTCTTCAGTAGAAGCAAGAACATATTATCTAGTAAGTGATTAACTAACTGGTGAACCCAGTGCCAGGGTAGAGATAATAGAGCATCTGTTAAAAAATCTGTAGCGCAAGAGTAAGAAAAAAACATCAAAATCTAACAATATCCAAAAAGCATTTGTGCACTGAATGACTTTGCAGGAACTGTCACTGATAATATAAAATTTTAATAACATACTTGAAGTGTAACTAAAAAGAAATCTATTGAGTGAAATGTTTTGATTTTTAAAATTTAAATGATTTGATTTAACAATGGTCTAAAAGGTTTTTTGAATTTATAATCATCTTTTAAAACAAACTCTGCAGAATTAAATAAAATTAAATCTTAACAGTGATATTCTATTATGGATTTAAAACAATCACATATACACGTGTATTATTTCTAAACTTTATCCTGAAATAATTTTTTCATATACTTCAATGGATCCAAGACATCAGCAGTACAGACTGTAATCCATACATTCCATGTGATTCTTTCCCACATTCTCCCATAGATCTCCCACAAAGAATTCATAAAAATTATGAAATTTTTCCTTTTGACACATTGTGGGTATTAGTATAATACATAGAGTCTATCTCTGTGATCTCTCACTCTTACTACAAAGTCCAAGACCTGCCCACCTCCTCTTTTGGTCATATATTTTGTCAACAAACTAACTCTTACTTCTTAAATGTAATTTTTGGAAATATGTTATATTCTACTTGTGACCACTATGTACTTTAATGACTGTAGGTTACCCACAACTTTGATTCTTTGAGGTTTGTGGTGTTCCATGATTCAAAACTGAGTGTTATCACTCTGGAATCAGTCACAAATGATACTGTGGTTGGTTGTATCAAGCCCTAAAACACCACAAGGTCTCCTCAAAAAGGCTAACAACCCATATAAGAAAAAGTGAATAAATGAAAAAAATGCATATTGTCTCGACCAGGGGTGGGGAACCTGTGATCTCGAGGTCAAGTGTGGCCTTCTAGGTCCTCAAGTGTGTGGTGTGTGGCCCTTTGGCTGAATCCAAACTTCACAGAACAAATCTCCTTAATGAAAAGATTTGTTGTCTAAAACTTGACTCAGTCAAAAGGCTGCACCCAAGGACCTAGAAGACCACATGGGGCCTCAAGGTCACAGGTTCCCCATCCCTGGATAACATGTAGCTGGAAAGCCCAGGATACCTGTATTTTTAAATTATTTTTATTTATTTTTATTTTTTTATTTTTTTTTTGCTTTTTGGAGGGCAGGTTGGGGTTAAGCGACTTGCCCAAGGTCACACGGCTAGTTTTTCGTGTTAAGTGTCTGAGGCTGGATTTGAACTCAGGTACTCCTGACTCCAGGGCCGGTGCTCTATTCACTGCACCACCTAGCCGCCCCCAGGATACCTGTATTAGTAAATTTGGGACAGGAAACACAAGCAGAGGATGAGTTGATCCCAGAATTAATAAAAGAATGAAAATGGATTAGGTTGCATTTTGGAAACTGAACAGTGTTTTTTAATGATCCCCAGCTGCTTCCTGTCACCCATTCAGAAAAAAAAAAATCTTCCTGATAATGCTGTATGGTTGAAAATAGTAGAAAAACAATCAGTTTTAAAATACAGTATAGCCCCTTCATAATAATGATGCTGAAATACAGGACTTCAATAGACCTCAGCTCTACAAGGCAGGAAAGCATAACCTCATTAGGAATGCTGGTCCCTGGTTCCCTAAACCTAACATTTTCTGCTAGGATACTTGAAAATGTAACCACCTAGATCCCAGCAAGATTGTTTCTCTCACCCCTCACCCCCATCCTCACATTACCCCTTCTACTCCAGCTTTCTTTTCTATGCAGTAAAAACACACTTCTCTGCTCCCAAATTTTGAGACAGTAAACCCGATAAACAGAGCTAGACTATCTTGGTTATTGTTCAAATGGGAAAAAAAACACCTGCCTTTGGTCATCCCTTTTTTGTTAAGTGTCCCCTAGTCACCAGAAGATCATTTCTCACCTGGCTGTTCACCTGGACATCATCATTACCTACAAAATTCATCCTAAAACACCACATCAACTTTGAAACTCATACCTCAGTATCACCTTCGCAAATGGAATCCTACACCTCCCTTTGACTGGAGAAGATGGAGGGTGGATCTTGAAGAGCTCTTCCCAGATCATCCATTTAAGGAGGGAACCCAGGGGAGACACTTCATTGTTTCCCACTTAGTTGCTCACCTGGACTCATGAGGAGTACCCACCCCTCCTCTTCCCCAGCTTCTCTTAATGTATTATATTCCATCTTTAGATTGTGAGCTCCTTGGGAGCAAGGGCTGTCTTTTGCCTTTCCCTGCATCCCCAGAACTTAGTACAGTGCCTGACACACAGTAGGCACTTAATAAATGTTTATTAACTGACATATGTCCTAACTGTGACCAGGAAGACCAGAATAGAGAGATATCTTTGTTTCATTCTCTTCTATTTGCAACTAACTCCAGAAGGGTCAAGACATGGGGGGAGAGGTAGAGAACTGTGGCCCCACAGACATTCTGAAGACCTAGATCAGAGCCTGTACTAGGTAAGAATGCATCCGTGGATGGCATGACATGGTGGTGTTTCAGAGCCTACAACAATTTGATGATTCAGTAGAATGCAAGTGTACCTTAAGGGCAGGGACTGTTTTTTATTTTCATTCTTATATCTCCAGAGCCTAGTACAATGCCGTGCAAATAATAAGTGGTTAATGAAAGTTCATTGAATTTGCTGAATAGCCTAATTGCACTATATTTATTCTATGTGGTTCTTGCTTTATGCGGCTACCCTTTCTTAGAGGATATTGTTTGACCTGTAGTATATAGCCAAATAAGTAAAAATAAGCTATGTCAAAACTATTTTGCTGTATTAATGATAGAAATTTAAGTCAATCATATATTGATCAGGTTATTGACTAACAGAAACACACCTTACCAGCATTACAGCAATTATACAGATATACGTAGTTTGGGGTAGAACTTTACTTTGAAAGGCTTTTACTTCTTGTAAAATTAATTTTTATAAACATACATAAATGGAAAACAAGAGTTAAGTCTTGACAGTTCTTCTAGGAATACTATAAAAAACTATCATCTTTTTTTTAGGTGATATAGATGCTATATATGCCACTAACAATTTTCTTCCTTATACTTATTTTTCCATCCTTTTCTACCGTCAAAAGGTTTCTGAAACTTCCTTACAAGACCAAGCCAACCCTGCACATCCTCTCTCCTCCCCCCCATTTTTTTTATACTGGGTCTCCCTATCTTGCTTTGAGTATAAGTGCAACAACCACTCATAGGTCAAATCCCAAAACTGAGAAGCAGCATTGCTGCTCCATTTATAGACAATTTAATGGCCCTCCACTTCTATATGCCCCCTGCCTACTGTTTGCTTTACCATAATGGTGAAATTTAATGAGGACATCTGGTTGGCTTTAGGCCTACTGAAACTCAGAGCTCCCAAACTCAGGTAATCCACTAGCCTTAGCCTCCCCTCAGCTGCAGGTACTCCAGGCCTGTGCCACCATATCTGTTACCACATTAATGCCACTTAACATCACAGTGGAATAACAACACTTTTCCTTTATTAGACCTAGGAGAAGAGAGGTAGGCCAACCATACAGAACACATAAGCATCTATTATGTGCCAGGAACTGTGTGTGTTAAGTGCTAGGAATACAAAGAAAGACAAAAACACAGTTTTTGCACTAAAATAGCTCATATTCTAATAGGGGGTGGACAACCTGCAAATAATGATGCACATACAAGACAAATAGATTATCTCAGATGGAAAGCACTGACAATAAGGGGACCAGGAAAACCTTCTGTAAAATGTGGGATTTGAGAAGTCTTGAAAGAAGCCAGGAAATGTAAGAAACAGAAGTGAAGGAGAGCATTCTACACATGGGGGGGGGGGGTCAAGTGGGAGAGGGCAGTCAGTGCAAATGCAGAGTATGGAGATGCCATATTTTGTGTGATGAACAAGTAGGCCAGTGTAAAGTGGCTGAACAATGCTGGGAAGGAAGTAATATGTAAGACTGGAAAGATAGGAAGAAGCCAACTTGTGGTGGGTTTTAAATGCCACACAGAGGATCTACATTTGATTCTGGAGGTACTGGAGAGGGGAGATGATTTGAGGCAGCCAGATTTTAGGTGCTATTGAAAAAGACTAGACAATGAAGGCTTTGAACTAGAGCCGTGGTGGTATGATCTGGGAGAAGAGACAGTACAGGAAGAGAATCAACGAAATTTGGCTACTGACCAGATATGTGGGGTAGAAGGTAGAGTGAAGAGTTGAGGCTGACATAGAGGTTGAGAACTTGGGAATCTCAGAGAACAGTGGTATCTCTGACAGAAATAAAAGGTTTGGAAAAGGGATAATTTGGGTAGGAAAGATGAGTTCAGTTTTGGCCACGTTGAATTTCAGATGCCTATAAAACACTCAATTCAAAGAGATTTCTTAACTGCCAGATCTAATGCCCTTTTCTCAATCTGGATCCTACTTGATGTCTCTAGCATTTTACTACTCTCTTCTCTGAATTTCCATGCCACTTCTCTCTTCTGGTTCTGGTTCTCCTCTCTGTTCTTCTCTTCTCAGTCTCTTGCTGGTTTTTCACTCAAGTCTTGCCCATTAGTCATAAGCATCCCTCAAAGTTCTGTTCTGGGCCCTCTTCTCTTTTCCATTTATGTTATCTCACTTGGTGAGCTCATCGGCTTCCATGGTTTCAGTTATCATCTCTATGCAAATAATTCACAATTTTATATATCTAAGCACCCAAACTTTACTTAAGCAGAGATATAACTATGTCACCCTACTATTCAACAAACTCCAAAGTAGCTCTCTATTGTCTCTAGGTTCAAATATATATTTCTCTTTTTAGCCTTTGAAGTCCTTCACAAAATGGGCCAAATATATCTTTCCAGTTTCGTAGTATATCCCTCCCCTCTCTACACACTTTGGCTCAAACTAGTTCTCTCTCTACTCTTCACACAAAGTACTTCATTTCACATTGCTTGCTATGCTTTTGCACTGGCTGTCCTGAATGCTTGCAGTGTATTCCTTCCTTACTCATATCTCACAGAATTCATCTCTTCCTTCAAGACACAGTTGAAGCACTACCTTGACCCCCCTGAAGCACTAGAGCTCTCCCTCCCCATCTTGTATAAACTACTTTGTTGTTTTTAATCTGTACATACACATATCTATGCATGCTGTTTCCTCCAATAGAATGTGAGCTTTTTGAGCGTACAGACCACTTCATTCTTCAAAAGGGACTTGACCATCTTAGTTCAGTCCTTCATTTTACAGATAGGGAACCTAAGACTATGTGAAATTAAAGGTGGAAGATTTCATATTTGATGCCAGTGCAAGGATTAGAAGACAGGGCTCGGCTCCTGACATCTAGTTCCATTCCCTTGTCACTATAATACACTGCCCTTGTTGTCATCATCTTATCCTGAGGCTGTTCTCTTCTCATGTGCCTAACTTGTGCTGTTTGTGGCTAAACTATGACAAAAATTAGTACTTTTCTTGGCTCAATTAACACCATGTGCTAAAAGCCTCTCATGAGGTCACTAGCCATCGATTAAATAAACAATTAGATGGAGAAGAGAACAATAGAGGTATCATTGTTGGGGGTGAGAAAGAGGAAGAAGGAGTCCTGTTGCTAGACAACTACATGTCCCATCATATAGTGGTATAAGGCTTGACACTGCTAAACAAGAATATTTAAGTTTTAGCTTTATGCATAACAATTTCCTTTTTTATTAAAAGTATATCATTATGAACTTATGGCTACCACCTAGCAAACATTTCTAGGAATAAGTACATATGCATAATGGGAAAAATTATAAAAGGGTACAGTAATTATAACTGACCATTCTGTATAAACACACATGCACATACACTGAAAGTACCTGGGAAGCTTGGCAAACTTGCTATAGCTTTTAGTGGATAGTGCTTGCTGTGGGAGGAACTTGGATCTACTCAAATGGATTTAATGAAACCCCATTCATGCCCATCCAGTGTGACTATCTATATTCTCCAATAAATTTGACAGAGGAAATGTATTCAATGTTCCAGTGGAATTCCTTACTTCTGATATCCTCCTTGATGGAACTGGTATGATGTCACCTAAAAGCAGGAATGTATCTGAAGGACTTCACCACCCAAAGGGAAGCCCTTCTTCAATATGAACTCTGAGCTGGATCTCCTTTACGACAGAGAAGAACATATACTTATGATACTTATGATCAGAAATATCGTTGAACAAAGAAAATTATCTCTAAAATTACATTTTTCAAGGAACTCTGAAAAATTCTCATAGATGACCAGGAGACACTTTATTGCAAGACTTTGTAAGATCTTTTGTTCTACTGATTCAATTGTTTTTCATAATCAACAAATAATAAACACAACATAGTTTTGTATTTTCTATATTTTTCAGTAAACTGTATAATGGTAACTACTCTGCATTATCACTTGCAGAAACCTACCTGTGTCCTTCTACTATTGTCATCAAGGAAACCACCAATGTGTATATAGATTTTGCAGAAATTTTCCAGAGTCAAACTCTAATGCCCTTTTGTGGTATGAAGGTAATCCTTAGTTCTTGAAGGGAATGACAGGAAAACACAAGTTCTAGTTTTTTGTGCTGTAAAGATTTTGAACAATATGTAGTGGAGTAATTCTAAATTTGAACTTAGATCTTTGTTGCCTGCTTAATTATAGAATTCTGTTCTTCCTTCAAGTTGCAGCTCAAATGCTACCTTCTATATAAAGCCATTCTTGCCCTCCCCTACTGCTAGTTCTTCCTCCTAAAGTGCCTTTTAACTGCTCTATATTTATTTTTGTTTTCTCTCTTTATGTTTAGCCTATAGATAGTCTCTTTTTAGACAGTGAATTGATTCATTCTTTATATCTGTAGCCGTAATGCTTAGCACAGTACTGATACACAGTAAGTACTTCATGATTGTTGACTGGCTGAGTAGAAACTTGTTGAACCTGTGCAGTATTATAGCCTATCCTGAAAATTACAATCTATCAACAAGCATTCAGTCATTTTGCCAAGCCAGATACAAAGAAAAACCAAACACAGAGCCTCAAGGAGCTTATACTTTAATGGAAATGTTTCTCTTCCAGAAGAAATTAGGGCTGTCTGTTATTGCTTGTCTTGGTTTATATTTACAACAACAACAAAAAAAAAAAACCCAAAAAAAAAAAAAAACCAACAACCAAATCCCAAACCCAACTCTTTGTAATTTGCCAATTCTGCAAAACCAGAGTCAATTTTTTCCCCAAGATAACCATGTACAAAGGCCACTTTAGTGTCTCTTAAGTGATCTCCAGATGCATCCCACTAATAGACAAGAACTACTTGTCACCTAAACATGAGTACCTTTCTCACTTATTCACTCTCATGCATAGTCACAAATTCATCTCTAAAGGAGTGATTTTCTCAGACATATAACTATATTCAATAACTTTCCCTGACATATAACAATATTCAATAACTATATTCAAGAACTACCTATTGCTAACCAGAGTGGGGTCTTTTGCATGCCATGATAATGGTCCTGACAACAACCTTAGTCTGCTTTCTCAGAACTAGCAGTAGTCACGGTCGCTTTGGCCATGGTAACTCATAAAACAAATAAAAATACAAAATAGTCCTCATTCCCTTGAGTTCCCCATCTTTCCCTGCCTTTTACCTCTGCAATTGATGATAGTAAAGCAGCAAAAAAGGAGTTTCAGGACACTAAGACTCACATAAGTTTGAAATCAACTTTAACATAAGGTGGCTAGTACTCAATAAGCCATGTGCCAGTATTTGTTGCAGAAGATGAAGAGGCAGAAAAATACAACAAAGTTCATTATGACTCTCCAAATTTAATCAAAATATACTTTGAAACTTGGTGACTTTGAAGCTAAAGTAGAAATAAGAGTATGGCATAAAAAATGTAATACATTTTTTATATGGATCAGAAATGAGAAGTCCAAGACTTGTAGACTACACAGAAACATTACATTGATAGAATATGAATACTTTGAGAAAGAACTGGCAAGTGCTAGACTTGATGAGTGCTGAGTAACACTACAAAAAAAGGGATTATATTTTGACAGAGAAAATGAGTTGTTACTGATGTGAGAACTATTCCTGAATCAGTGCCTGTGTAGTCAGGCACTGACTTGTTAGAACAAATATAAAAGTTAGTACGAATCTAAAAGAAAGAATAAAAGTGATAACTATAGTGTACAATTGAAATAATTCAATCCTGATTTAAATAAATTACTGGTGATTAAAAATAATAACTATGGATGGAAGAAGAGACATAAACACAGACTATAATAATTTCATGAAGATGTTTAACTGACACAAATCAACTGCCACATTGAGACCAAGAACCTAAAAAGCACCAGAGGCAGCAAACGCCTAATCTGGTAAGATGAGAAAGATGGCAGCCAAAATCATTGGTTTTGAATACAAACCAGTTTGTTCAGAAAATCTTAAGGAGAAAGATAATGGAGTAGTATTTCTTCAAAGGATAAAGAGAAGCACTGGCAAAATTAATCTAAAGAAAGCTTAAAGAGGACCCAATTAAACAAATCATCATAAGGGCACTTAAGGATGAAAATAAAGAGGCCAAGAAACAGAAAAACTGAAAAAAATATGCAAAGATTTTTATAATAAATCTCTTGTACCATCAAGAACAACATAGTCGCCACACTTGAACTTTAACACGACAATCCTGGGTGCACCCACAGAGAAGATAGAAATGGTACCAAAGAGAACAATGATGGGAAAAGCAGTCAGATTTGATCAAACATAGATGGAGGAGATTCATACTGGAGATAAAACAACTGTGAGAGCACTGGGGGAGCTACATGTAATTATTAATCTCAAAAATGCTAACAAAATATTGACATCTGTCTTTCCCACCTATGTGAAATATTTACAAGAGAGCAGCATGGACAAATCACTATAAATATACCAGTATTACTGGAAAAAATAACTAAAAGTGCACACCCTACTTAGAATTTTAAGATAAATCTTCCCCCACCCCAGTTCAATCAAGTGTTCTATCTCCTCTCACAAAGATAAGAAGTATCATTTTTGATACCAGAAGGACAGCATGCTATAGCACCAAGTAAGAGTCATAATGGATATCATTTATGAAAGATATAATTAGAAAAGAAGATGAACTCTTCATATATTAAGCTAGGCATACAGAGAGACTGTTGCACTGTAGTGCTATATGCAGGCACTTTAAAAGATTCTACCTTTGCAACATCTCTTGTATAAATTCCCTCTTCTCTTCTCTGACAATGCAACCTCCCTCGTGCAGGTCCTCATCACCTCATGTTTGGATTATTGTTGTTGTTTAGTTAGTTATGTCTGACTCTTTATGACCCCATTTAGAGCCTGTTTTGTTTTTTTGGCAAAGATACCGGAATGGTTTGCCTTTCCTTCTCCAGTTCATTTTACAGGTGAGAAAACCAAGGCAAACAGAGTTAAGTGACTTGCCCAGGGTTACAATTCTGAGGTCACATTTGAACTCAGGCAAACGAGTCTTTCTGACTCTAGGCTTGGCACTCTATCCACTGTGCCACCTAGCTGCCTCACTTGGATTATTACAGTAGCTCTATGGTTGGTCTCCCTGTTTTAAGTCTTAGTCTCAATCTTTCTCTCAACATTTTAATTTAAAATTTTGATTTTCAAATTCTATCCCTTCCTTTTCACTTCCCTGAGACAGTAAGCAATCAGACACAGGTAATACGTGTGCAATTAAGTAAAACATTTCCATGTTAGTATTTTTGTACAAGACTCAAATAGAAGAAAAAAAGAAAGTGGAAAAATAGCACACTTCTGTATTAACCCTTTGCACTCCGATGTCCCCTCTCAGGGGACATCGGAATTCTAGCATATCACTCGGATGTCCCCTCTCAAGCACTAAAACAGTTGCATACAGAAAGAATAATACTATGCTTCTTGCGTGGAAAGATAAAA
>JAQQSW010008351.1:0-13494 GCA_028646575.1 Pseudocheirus occidentalis
AACTGGGAAATAATACATACAGGGACGGGGGCAGGGAGCCCCCTCCCTGCCCTGCTAGAAAGCTAGAGGGGTGTTGGAGGAGGGCATAAAAGGGGACAGATTGTGGGAGGGGCCTTACAGTGGGATCAATGTTCTGGGCTGGGGGGTAGGGGCAAAAAGGGGAGAAAATCTGTAACTCAAAACCTTGTAGAAATGAATGATGTAACCAAGAAAATAAATTAAAATTAAAAAAAAAAAAGATTACAAAGTGCCCTCTAATTGCTAGTACTGAGACAGCGTCCATAGTGTGTGGGCGGAACCAGTGAAAAACTTCTCAGTCTGGAATGTAATCCTCCCCTGAGTGCTTGTACCCTCCCCTTTCTCCTGTCAATTACTTTTACCTTCCTTTGTCTGTTTTCCTGCCTTGGTGAGGCCTATCCCATCTCCTTCCCCTTGCAGTCTCAGTAGGGAAGGGATTGGTGGGTTGGACTCTTCCATCAATGAGAGGAGGCAGCTGGCCCTGAGAGAGAAGGTCCTAGTTAGGTCCTTAAAATCCTAGACCTGATCTTTGAAGCTCTCTCTCTCGGCTGCCTGCCTCATGGGTCAGCATCAGTAAGAAATCCCTAATGGGGCAGATAGCCCCCTTCTCCGAGGGAAGGGAATAAAGCCCTTTTCTTATCTAAGTCATCTCTGTGTTTACTTTTCTAATTAAATTAAGGATAATGGTTTTTTTTTCAACCCAAACAATAGGCACAATGATTTTTGTTTTTTCTATTCCAATATAACTGATGGGTCAATTCCCACAAAAATATTAATCTGTTGGTAACTTGTGGCCACAAGCCTAGTTAGAAATAGCAACAGTCAGGGTGTCAACATTCCCAATCCTTCATCTCTGGGTACTAGGGGAAGGGGTGTTGACTAACTGACTGCCTGCTTTCCACTCCTGGGAAAGAATCAGGAACTTTTAGAAGGAAAAAAGATTGTGAGTTCATGTGGATGTCAGGCTTTAGTTTTTTTTTTAATGGGGAGGAGAGCAGGGAAAATGCACGTGCCTTCCACTGACTCCTGGAATTTGGCAGCAGAAGGAAAATGGAAGTAAATGATACTTTATAAATAACATTACAAGGAATCATTTCTCTGGGCTTGAGTTATTTTGAGATTGAAATGTGAAGAAAATGCACTGGATTATCACTGTGAGGGGACTTAATAAACTGCAGTCATCAATGAGACTTTTCAAAAATAGGCTGTATTTTAAATAGAAATGTAAGCTGTAAGCTTCTTTGCCCACTAAAGAATTACTAAAGGACGAGTTAAAAAAAATGAGTCTGAGGAGAGTTTAAGCAAACTAATACCACAGTTGTGCTTTCTTCCTAATGATAATGGGGTTGGCTAAATATTTATCAAAAGTTCAAAAACTGTCATGTATCTTGTCCTTTTTGCCTTTGCTATGTCTCCCAAATATATTCCATTCTATTTATTCTCTCAGTCACTGGACAAAGAATCAGGAACACCTGGGCTCAAATTCTACCTCCAATGCTGACTAGCTGTGTAACCCTGGTCAAATAATTTATCCCCTCTGTGTCTCAGCTTTCTTATTTGTAAAATGAAGGAATCGTACTTGTTGACTTCTATGGTTCCTTCCAGCTCTAAAATCTAGAGTCCTATAATCTATGACATATAATTATGATAGTTCAGGCTTTAATTAGACAAGAAGAGGCAATAGCTTCCTAAGTGGTGTCCCCGATTCCATTGTCACTCCCTTCTCCAAATTCTTCTCTACCAATACCCAAAAGTAGTCTCCACAAAGTACAGAAAAAGCCTTTCAACCCTCTTATCAAACAATCTTTCTTGACTTCTATTGTCTCTAGGATAAAATACACATTATTAGACCTTAGTTGAGTCTTCAGATACCTTCATAGTCCAACACCATTCTTTGCTCCCAAACTTATTTCACATTTCTTCACTTTATGCACTCTTTGTTTGAACAAACATGGTCTGTTTGCTGTTCCCAAAGCTAAGCATCTTGTCTCTCCTCTTCTATACTGAATACCTGAAATGCATTCTCTCCTTACTTTTAGCTTTCAGCATTCTTTCAAGGATCAACTTAGGGGCTTCCTCCTGATCCCCCTAATTGTTCTATTGCACTCATCTATGCTGATGTTTTCCCCCCAAGTCAATTGGGGATGGAAATTTCCGTTTTTGTTTTGTCTTAGTATCTCTAGTGCTTTTCACATAGTAGAGGATTTTAAAAGGCTTGTTGTTTTTATAAAATGATTTTGCTACATAAAGAAAATTTCCAGACTTGTTTAATGTTGGAAAAATAATATATTTGTGCCATGAAAGGGTCAATTCTACTACTTGAAAATTTGTCACATTCCGAGCTTTCAAATTTAATTTACTGAAGAACTCATGTAAACCATTTAAGGCCTACTCAAATGTTGCTTTTTATTAGATTGCAAGTGTAATATGAGTCAACTGTAGCAGGTTGTGGCTTCACAAACAGCTAATTCAACCTTAAGCTGTATTAAGTACAACAGAGAATCCACAAAAAGGAGAGGTTAGCTCTATTTTATATTGTCTTGGTCTGACTACATTTGGAAGATCCTATGTTCCATTCTGGGCCCTCCATAGTAGCAGGAACCTTGACAGGCTAGAGGATAGAAAACAAGAAGTGACAGAAGTGAATATTTTATATCATCTGTGGGTCAGCAATCTCATGATTTTGGCTGCTCCCTCAGATGGTGCCCATCACACTTCATCCATATTTTCTCATCCTATTGGATTCTTCTCCATCAGCCCAGAGGGAATGAAAAACCTTCTCATACAAGGAAAAGCTGAAGGAACTGGAGAAGGCATCATGGGGACATGATACATTGATTCTTCTGTGGATCCATAAGATTATCTGATTAATGAGGTTACTTCCTTGAGTAATGCAGGTCAGCACCCACGCATTTCTTCTTGCTAGTGATTCTTATCCACGTCCTCCAATATAAGGAGGGGATCCACTCAACATACTGTGGGCTTCCTTTCTGTCTCTTGATATTGTATGGGGGCCAATGGAGCATGTAGGATATCCATCTATTATCTCATACTCTCACTACAAGACAAATCTATCCATTTTTTTCTGTTTCTCTTTAGTATCTCATACTTTTTCACCTGGACCATTTTTCAATAATACTATGCCTAATTATGCTGTTATATTTCTTTTGAATGCCCTTTGACTGACATCATTTGGATTCTTCAGGGCTTATGACACTATACTATACCACATTATACAACATCACTAGAAGAGTACTCGTGCTAAGCGCATAGTTACTGGGGGAAGCTGGGAGTTATTAAAAACCCTACTCAATTTTCCACATACAATCCAGCCCATTATTTTACAGCTTATCAGTTGTGGACCAAGCCTATCTTATTATCCATCCAAGTATCTCTGCTAGTTTTATATACTGATAGGCTAGTCTATTTCATTTCACCATTTGAACATAAGTACTTTTTATCAACTTTTTTCTCCTTTGGTGTGATAGCTAGACCTAACTTTGATAGTTATAAATCTTTTGGGGCAGAATCTGAAATACTGAAGGGCTTGATGGAATCTGAAACAATGTTATCATCTGCCTAGTTGCAACTGGAATATTTTGCCATCTCTAGGGAATTCTTCCATTTGGACCCTACACTAGACACTTTCCATGACCAGTCAACCAAAAAGTGTTTAGTAAGCAAGTCCTATATGCCAAACCCTGTGAAAGATTGAGAACACAAATACAAAAGTCTAACAGTCCTATACTCAGGGAGATAATGTTCTAATGGGGGAGAAGGTTTCATGTAGAATCTTGTACTTTAGAGAAAATTCTGAGTGGCAGGGTTGAAAGAGAGCCTTTAGGGAATGGGGAACAGTCTGTACAAAAGTGGCAAAAAAAAGATGGAGTGTCATGTCCAAGGAACAGCAAATGGGCCACTACAACTGAATTGCCAAGTTACATAGAGGGGACTAATGTAGAAAAAAAAAAGGGCTAGACCATGCCCAAATTTGAATAATTGATCTTGGTAATAGAGAGTCACTGGAATTGTGTGTGTGCATATATGTGTGTGTGTGTGTGTGTGTGTTTGTGTGTGTGTGTATAAAACACGTTCAGACAAGAGCTTTAGGAAAATCACTTGAGTGTCTAAGTGGAAGATGAAATACAGTGAGTAAAGGTTTCAATAGAGAGACCAAATCATAGGTTATTGCCATAGTCCAGGCAGAAGGTAATAAGGGCCTGAACCAGGATAATGGATTTTTAAATAGTGTGGAGTATGAGAGAGATGTTGTTGAGGTAGAATGGAAAAGATTTGGCAACAGATTGTATTTACTGGTTGTGTGACTGAAGAGTTAAGATGAAATTAAGATTGTGAAACTGGATGAAAGGAAGACTAGTGGTACTCTTGACAGTTACAGGAATGTTTAGAAGAGGGCAGGGGTGGAAGGGAAACATTATAAGTTCTGTTCTGTGCATGTTGCATTTGAGACTGCTATGAAATATCTAATCTGAAATGTCCTATAGATATTCTGTGATGTGAAGCAAAAGCTCAGGAGAGAGAATGGGGCTCAAAGGATGGAAATAATGGACTAGAAAATAGAAATCTGGAAATCATTGGCCTAAAGAAGTAACTGACCTATGGGAGAAGATGAGGTCACTGTGTGATAAACTGTAAGGAGAAAACAGAAGAGGCTCTAGAGCAGAGTCTTTGGGGGAGGGGTGCTAATATTGGGCATGGCAGAGATGAGGAATGTGTGAAAACACAGAAGGAACAACTAGATAGATAGGAAGACAACCTGGAAAATGCAGTCATCACCAAAAATCAGAGGAGAGGGAATCCAAGATTAAACAATTTAAAATGTTTCAGAGGAATCAAGGGATGAGAATTGGGGAAAAGTCATTAGATTTGTCAGGAGATTTTTGGATGATTTTGGAGAGAATGATTTTAATTGTTAGTGAAAAACACTTTTGGCAAAGCTATGCCTCCCTATTTTATGATTTGCATTACTGAAGAAGATTCTGGAAAAGTTATGGAATATTGTATTCTATGTAACCTTGTATGTTTTTAATGTTGTATATACATACATAGAAAGATACATCATAATCTATCAATCTTTTTCCTGTTCCAAGTAAGTTTAAAACAGGATTTCACTCTACCAAATCAAATACTTTCTAAAATCATGGAACAATATGCATAGTGGGGAACTGTATTCTCCAATTTAGTCAACCATATGTCTGTAAAGATATGGTCTGCTGTAGAATATCATGTAGAAAGTTGTCCTAGGGGTCACTAGGTGGCATAGTGAGTAGAGCACCGGCCCTGGAATCAGGAGAACCCGAGTTCAAATCCAGCCTCAGACACTTAATACTAAAACTAGCTATGTGACCTTGGGCAAGTCACTTAACCCCAATTGCCCTCCTCCCCTCCAAAAGAAGTTGTACTATTTCTTTGCCATGCCTCCATCAAGTATCTCCTCAAAACATGTTTAGATAAAATTTTCTCCTGCTCCACCTCCTCCTTTTTCCTCTTCCTCTTCCTAATCGATTTGTGATGTCATCATTATAGGAAGTTATTGAAGGTATTATCTTCTCTGCAAGTTGTAGTCTTACACATTTGCTTAGGACTCTGTGAGGTTAGCTGAACTGAACAGGACCATTCAACTAATATGTTCCAGAAGGGGAATTTGAGGCTACTTCTTTTTGACTTCAAGATCAGATCTGCTACATAATCCTTCCTTTCATCTAGAATGTTTTCATAAAGAGTTTGCAAAGATAATAAAGGAGCCAAACAGGTTAATCATTATGATATTAGACAGACTGCTTTCCCCCACTCAGTGATAATAAGATATATGATTTCCTTACCACAAACATTTAGTATCTTCCTTTCTTTAAGATACCTTAAGTATCAGTCCCTTGATATCTTCTAATTATATTTTATTGGGCATATACCTTGCTTGTGTATGTGTGGTCTGGTCCAAATGTTTTTCTTGTTGGTTGTCATTGGTGGTATTGCTCTTCCTACATCACATTAAGGATACTATGAGGTGATGCAGAATCTAAATACAGTAGTTATAGTCTCATTAATGGAGAAAAGGTTCCTTAAAGACATTTTGACAGAACTCTTCTACTTTTTAAAAGTTTATTATTTTTCCAGTTTCATTTTTAGATATTGTCTAGCTTAATTATATCTCTTGCCAAGCTTTCTATAAACTTTTTTATTCTCTCCAAAGCTCCTTGCTGTTCTAGAAATGAGTTTTTCTCTCTCTCATATCTCTCTTGTTGACCAGATCCACTGTATGAAGGTTGAGTGGGTTTTGAGGACTTTTGTTGTAATTGAGCAACAATTTTAGTGTTTCTTTTGTTGACATGACCCTTATTCATTTTTCAGTGTGAATAGCTTATCTAATAGATCTAGTTAGAATTATTTTAATTACTTTTAAATTATTTAAATTAATTTTATTTAATAATTGATTAATATATTGATTATTTAAATAAATTTAATTAATATCATATCCTTCTTTTCTTATGACAATTGTCTAAATATTTAAAGAGCTAAGCAGAAGTCAGACAGGGTATTGCACTCCTGTAATTTCAACTCACAGGACAACAGAGGCTGGAGGATCTCTTGAGTTAGCGAGTTCTAAAATGTAGTGGGCAAATTGGGTGTCCACACTAATTTCAACATCAATAGGGTGAGCCCCTGGGACCATAGGTCAGTGAAATTGCCAAAAGAAGGGAAAAGTGGCCCAGGTTAGAAATGGAGCAGATTATATTTCCCCTGCCTATCCCTAATGAGACTGGGTCAATGTCTTTCACTTTTAGCCTTAAAAAATGAGAAAATCTAGTCTTAAAAAAACTCTCAGGAGAAGAGAAATTGGATTTATTCTTTTTGAATCTTGGTGGGGAGAATTAGGAACAATGTTTCAAAATGAGAGAAAAGTAATTTGGCTCTCAAACAACTTATAAGGACTTCCTTCTCTATAAGAACTTTTGCATAACAGAGTGGTCAGGAAATGGAATGAATTGCTTCATGAAGTAATGAGAAGGTCAACACCCAGAGCTTTGAAAGAAACATTGCATAACTACTTGGCAATGTTATAGAGAGAATTCCTCCGGGGGGGGGGGGGGAGGAATTTTGCTTTAATGAGATCCAAGTTAAGATCCATACAAGATCTAGAATTCCATTCTTCACATATCAACTTTAAGGATCTGATAAATGAAGTACTATCCTCTCTGCTAAGGGCATTATCTCTTTCCTAGTGAATAACAATTATATAGTAAAACCACCTTATAAATAACAGTTCAATGGACTATAAAAAGCACCTTTTATGAAAGAGGTTCCAAGTTAGCCAAAACCTCTTCTTAAGGCAAAGGAAAGGAATACTCGGCAATACTATTTATTCAAGCCATCTGTGAATGGTTCTAAAGATTCATAGCTTCAACAGGTCTCTAAAAAGTATTTTGTTTACAATCTCTATTTCATTTCTACCATCCTGCTGAAAAGTTAAAAAAAAGTCACCCTTAGGAGATAAACATGAACTTTTAATGAACTTTTAAATTTTATTTTTATTTAAATTATTAGATATTAAAATAACTATTATTTTAATGAACTAGAGACAAAAAGTGTGAACTTTTATTTACTTTTATTCTCTGAAATTGTGATATTTGGACTTGTCATATTCATCTTACAATGTTATAATGTGAGCATGGATCATTGTGTTTTCATCTCACCAAAGACTTTACTTAGGGCAGGAAGTTAATTTTGAGTTGAATGAGTACATTGATTTAACCACACAGTTTTGCTGGGTGTCCATATAGTTAACTATTTAATTCAACAGTCACATTGTAAGTGCTTACTATGTACAGAATCAAGTTCTAGGCCCCAAGGGAGACAGAAAACTTTAGAAGACCTACTCAGTTTCCTTATGGAATTAGAGGAGAGTGAACAAGATGGATAAGAGCGCACATCATTCAAGAATCAGTTATTTGGGAAAGAGAAAACTTAAGGACCATATGCTAGCTGTCTCCTGATATTTGATATGTGGTAATGGAAAAAGGAGCTTGTTGCTTGCATAGGTGAGAATCAGGAAGAAAGAGTAGAAGTTTCAGATAGATTTCCACTCAATATGAAGAAAATGTAAATTATATAAAATAAATACAATGATATAATAGAATTATAATTAATATATAATAGATATAAAATGTAATATGAGAAAAGTTTTATAAAAATCAGAGATATCCAAAAAAGGAAATGGATTGCCTTTGGAGTACTGATTTTTTTTTCAGTCACTGGAGAGTTTCATGAGGTATGTGGGAGATGAATCATTGGGTAAATTGTAGAAAATATTCCTATTCAGATATAGGTTGGAATATATAAACTGTCAGGTCCACTCTAACCCTCAGACTCAAGGACCCTATGACATATAAGTATAATCCTAAATAATATATGCTAAGTATATTAGGAAAAGATCAAACAAAATTCTATGTGCGGTTCAAAGGAGATGGTCATTATGAACTGGGCAGTCAAAAGGACTTTCCTTGTGGAAGTAGCATATTTGACTTGTTATTTAAAGGACAGGAAGGAACAGGAGAAGGACAATATTACAAGCAGAGGAACTATTGTCACCAATGGTTCTGAGCTATGCAAACAGGGTTTTGGAGAACTGATGTTAAGGTCAGAGGTGGAAAATCAACACCTTTGACTTGGAATAACATTTCTGAGAGAGAAGATGAAATGATAACAGAAGAGGACCAAGAACAGAACTATGAGGAATAGAAGACATCCATATCACCAGCTGCAAAAGGGAAGAACTAGACAAGGAGCTAGATTTTAAAAAAAAACAAAAAAACCCGAATTAGATGGGGCAAGAAGAACAGAAGGAAAGTTGTCTATTGAAGGAACAAGGACAAGAGAATTTCTATAAATGATCATCAGTGTCAAATACTCTGGAGAATTCAAAAGGGACAACAAAAAAGACCATTGAATTTCTCTGTGGAAAGAAGACAGAAGTTTCAGCAAAGAAATGAATGTGAATGCTGGATTTCCAATAGCAAGCATTTGAAAATTGGCTAGTTATAGCCAAAGGTGCTTAAATCAGATGATGTGGTGGAGAGAGAAGGAAAGTGGGTCTCAGATTTCTGATTTTTAAAATGAAGGGCTCAGACAAGAGAATCACTGAAATCCCTTCCTGTTGTAGAACTATGATCCTATGAACAATCTGTACTGAAGCCAATCATCAGTCTCCTTTAAGGTACTTGCCTTTCCTGGACCTCAGTATCCTCAAATTTAAAATGAAGGATTTGAATTCCGAGGCTTCTCTGATGTTCTTTTTAGCTCTAAATATGTTGTCTTCTCCCCATAAGGTTGCAAGTTTTGAAGGGAGAGATTCTATGTGTTTTTATAAGTATATTCATTCCTTAACACTTGGGATAGCGCCTGGTACATATTATGTGTTTGATAAAGATTTATTGACTAGATCCATGAGCCTATCATTCATCCTATATACTGGATTTTTTTTTAATTGGGTCTCCCTCTCTAAACCATCAGTCATTGACTCAAGCTTTGATCTGCCCCATTTCTGACCTGGGCCTAATTGTCCTTCTGTAGGCAGCTTGATGGCCCCACCTCCTGGGATAATCACTATATTAATGGTAAACTTGGTGCTTAGTCTTGCAACTCAGACCTTCTAAATTCAAACAATCTACCAACCTCAACTTCATCAGTAGTAGAGATTACCAGAGTGTTCTACCACACCTGACTTATATACTGGAAAATTTGAGAAGTCTTTCCTAGAGATTTTGGCTAAACACTTTCCTTGTTCTGAGTATAATTATGTATGTGTGTGTGTGTATATATATATATATAAAATCTATCTATCTATCTATCTATCTATCTATCTATCTATCTATCTATCTATCTATCTATCTATCTATCTATGTATTTTCCCCTGGTGAACTAATATATATAACTACAAACCTTCCCTGATTTGAAAGTATACTCTGTATCCTAATAGGCTGAATGTGGTCACATGAAGCCTGTGGTGGGAGGAATCTTCTTTGGGAATGCCCAGGTCTTGTTGCTTTGTGATTGGGCAGTGAGTCAAGAGGGCTGTTACATTTTCTGACCCAGGAGAAGGTTATGTATACCCTGATGTGAGGCTTTGCTTTGGGTCTCACTTTGGAAAGAGTTGTTTGATTTGGCTGGATGAGACTCTGGGAAGCCGTTGAGCCCCCTGGCTTTGAAAACCTAGATGTTGGAGCTTCCCTCTCTGGTAACTAACCAGGTATGGATGTGATGGTCAGACAGCTGGAAGCCCTGTCCACTGATCTGTTTCTCAGTCTGCTTGTAACTTCTACTTGTAACTTCTGTTTGCATTCTCTTAAGTTCAGGGTGCTGACTTTTTGCCCCTGTACTATGTAAATGATATATGTTTGATTGATTAAAGTAAGATTGTTGAGTTCCTTTCCTTTAAACCTGTGCTAGCAGCCATCCTGGGCATGCTAGGGTGCTTGCTGATAAAACCTTTGTATATTTTAGTCATATTATTATAATGTCTATTTTCACTCCTTAAACTTTTTCTAATTATATTGGGATGACAATTGATTAGTTGATTCACTTTTGTGTTTGAAAATTCTCACTGAGTTCTTAGGTGTAGCCACCTGGCTCAGTTTTCTAAATCTTTGACTTAGGGAAAGTCAAGCATATGTTATAAAATTGACAAATTGTCTAATTGTGTATTTGTGCCTTAATTATAGAAACTTTAAAGCTAATCAACAACTGTAAAAAGAAATTATGACTAGCTTAAGTAATTTAATAAAAATGCCAAGCAAACAGGTTGAAGATTTTTTTTAAATAAAGGAAAAGCTTAAATTGTATTATGAAGCAGCAATCATCAAAACTATTTGGTACTGACTAAGAAATAGAGTGGCAAATCAGTGGAATAGGTTAGGTACACAAGACACAGTAGTCAATGACTATAGCAATCTACTGTTTGATAAGCCCAAAGACTCCAGCTTCTGGCATAAGAACTCACTGTCTGAGGAAAACTGGAAAACAGTATGGTAGAAACTGGACATAGACCAACATCTGACACTGTATAGCAAAATAAAATATAACTGGATACATGATTTAGATACAAAGGCTGATGCTATAAATAAATTAGGGGAGCAAGGAATAGTTTATCTGTCAGATTTATGAAGAATAGAGGAATTTATGACCAAACAAGAGATAGGGAAAATTGTGAAATGCAAAATGGATAATTTTGATTACATTAAATTGAAAAGTTTTGTGCTAACAAAACCAATGCAAGCAGGATTAAGAGAGAAGCAGAAAACTCGGAAAGAAATTTTACAATGAGTGTTTCTGATAATGGCTTCATTTCTAAAATATATAGAGAGTTGAGTCAAATTTACAAGAATTCAAGTCATTTCCCAATTGATAAATAATCAAAAGATATGAACAGGCAGTTTTCAGAGGAAGAAATTAAAGGTATCTATAGTCATAGGAAAAAAAAATGCCCTAAATCACTATTAATTAGAGAGATGCAAATCAAAACAATTCTGAGGTACCACATAACACTTACCAAATTGGCTAACATGAAAAAACAGGAAAATGATAAATATTGGAGAAGATGTGGGAAAGTTGGAACATGAATTCATTGCTGGTGGAGCTGTGATCTAATCCAAACATTTTGGAGAGCAATTTGAAACCATGCCCAAAGGGTTATAAAAATGTCCATACCTTTTGACCCAGCAATACCACTTCTAGGGCTATATAATGAAGAGATAATAAAAATGAGAAAAGGACCATGTATAAAAAGTATTTATAGCAGCTCTCTTCATGCTGGCCGGGAACTAGAAATTGAGGGGATGCCCAACAATCAGAGAATGGCTAAACAAGTCGTGGTATATGAATGTAATGAAACACTATTGTGCTATAAGAAATGATGAACAGGTGGACTTCAGAAAACCTGGAAAGATTTATATGGACTGATGCTAAATGAAGTGAGCAGAACCAGGACAACATTGTACATAGTAACAGCCACAATCTGCGATGACTTATTTTGATAGACTTAGCTCTTCTCAGCAATGCAAGGACCTAAACCAATTTCAAAGGACTCAAGATGGAAAATACCATCCACATCCAGAGAAAGAACTATGAAGTCTGAATGCAGAGCAAAGCAGACTTTTCTTTTTTTGTTTGTTTTGTTTTTCCTTTCTCATTGTTTCTCCTATTTGTTATAATTCTTCTATACAACATGACTAATGTGAAAATATGTTTAATAGGAATATATATGTAAAGCCTGTATCAGATTGCAGGCCACTTTGGGGAAGGAGTGGGGAGAAAGGTGAAGAAAATTTAAAAGATATGGAAGTAAATGCTGAAAACTAAAAATAAATTAAATTTTAAAAAAAGAAAAGAAAGAAAGGAAAAGTCAGTACAAGTACTCCTTGCTTCTGACTTGGACATTTCTTTCACATTTGAATTTCAAATCATACTTTGACAGGCCTAATTATCAACAGAGGTGCTGATCTCTTCTTTTTTCTTAGAGCTTCATACTCAGATTGTGCTGCATTTCCCTATTCTAAATAGCCTATCTTTAGAGGAAAGAAAACACATTTCTAATCTGCTACAACAAAGGAGGCTGTAGAGGAGTCCAAAATCAAGGAAGAAGGGATTATTCCAATCATTTCTGGTTTCCTTGGAAACAGTATGATCATGTCTTGATTTAATATGATATTTTCTACCCGCAGTTGGATGTCAGCCAATTTAGATATTCCATACAGGACTGATTATGAATACACTGCCAGAAAAGAAATCTCAAGTCTAATCTGGCACAAGGTTTTGAATTGCAAATGATCGTGCCTTGGGTTCAAAATAGATATCAGGAACTCCAATTGTGGTCCTCTCTGCTCCATTGTGCCACAGCTTTGGTGGATAACTTCAAATTATTTATTTTTTCTTAGCCTTCTTCTATTTTGAGATAATTCTTACTGTGAGATTTTGGAAGGGATTTGCTACAACAGCTGAAAATATGTTCCCTGCTCTTTTTTTTAGTTCCTAGAAAGTAAAACTAATGCATTTTAATCCACTCCTTCCCTACTGCAAAACCTAACCACCTCATCCACAGAGCCAGCATGAGTACGTGACCCCTCCTCTGAAGCTGGGGGTGGGGGTGAGAAAGAATTCACTAAATCTTAAACAAAGAGAATTTCCCTTAGCTAAATTAGCTCAAAACCAAGTAAACTTGAGTTCAAGTGGAAACCACAGTGGCCTCCAGGGAAGGGAAGAAAACAAAGTGTCCTGGCACCATCCTGTATTGACTGCAGGAGGAAGAGAGTTTAGAGGCTTTCATTGAGTTTGGACTTGGCTGTGCTCCAGTTATTCTTCTTCTCTGACTTATTCTGATGTTGATTATTGGGCCATTTCTGGAAGAGCTGTGCTGGGTTTTGAGAGAAGCCATAATGGATAGCATGACTGCCTGTTCTGATCTCT
>JAQQSW010008352.1:0-13493 GCA_028646575.1 Pseudocheirus occidentalis
CGACACATGCAGCCACAATTCTTCTTTCAGGTTCTCATCATCTCTCCACCACATTATTGCAATAGCCTCTTTAACTGGTCTTCTTGCCCCAAGTCTCTCCCCACTAAATCCTCTACATCTATGGCAAAGTAATTTTCCTTAAGTATAGAGCTAACCATTCCATTTCACTGCTCAATAAAACCTAGTAGCTTCCTATTGGCCTTAGGATAAGCTATAAACTCCTCTGTTTAGTTTTTAAAGCCTTTTAAGGCTTGACCCCAGTCTGTCTTTTCATCATTGTTGTATATTACTCTTCCTCTTGCATTATGAAAGGCCTAAATGTTCTTCTCTCAGTTTCTCACACACAGCCCTCCATCTCTCTTGCCTGTGACTTTGAATTGGCCAGCTCTCATGCTTAGAACGCATTCTCTTCTCATCTCTGAGAGAATCCCATATTCCATCAAAATGCCGCTCAAGCAGCATGGAGGCCTTTTCCTTATTCTTCTCCCCAACTCTCTTCCAAACTTTTAATTGCTCCAAATTAAATTGTTCTAAACATTTGATAGTTGTCTAGTCATTTGGTTGTATTTCATTCTTTGTCACCCTGTAGACCATATTGTCCAGGGGTTTTCTTGGCAAAGATACCACTGATTCTTTAGTGGATTAAGGCATACAGAGGTTAAGTGACTTGCCCAGGATCACACAGTTAGTAAGTGTATGAGGCTGGATTTGAATTAAAATCTTACTGGCTTCAGTTAGGAGAGGGGCCTGGAGTCAGAGTTCAAATCTACCCCCAGACACTTACAAGCTGTATGACCCTGGGCAAACAACTTCACCCTGTTTACCTCAGTTTCCTCATCTGTAAAATGAGCTGGAGAAGGAAATGGCAAATCACGCCAGTATCTTTGCCCAAGAAAACCCCCCAAAAGGGTCATGAAAAGTTAGACACAACTGAAAACTGGTAAACAACAACCTTACTGGCTTTAGGCCCAGCACTTTATCCACTGAGCCACAAAGCTGCCTCCTAGGCAAACAGAGGTTAAGTGACTTACTTGCTCAAAGTCACACAGATATTAAATGTCTGAGACCAGATTTGAACTCAGGTTGCACAGTAGATTGAGCACTGGGCCTGGAGTCAGGAAGACTTACCTTCCTGAGTTCAAATCTGGCCTCAGACACTTACTAGCTGTGTGATCCTGGACAAGTCACTTAATCCTGCTTTCCTCAAGTTTTCTCATCTGTAAAATGAACTGGGAAGGGAAATTGCAAACTGTTCTAGCATCTTCGACAAGAAAACCCCAAATGGGGTCACAAAGAGTTGGATATGACTGAATAACAACAAACTTCCTCACTCCAGATCCAGCTCTCTGTTCACTGATCAATCTAGCTACCCAACCTTTAATTACTTTATATTTATTCTTTTTACATTTGTTCTGTATAAATTTGCATTTGTACTTTTTTCCCATTAGAATGTAAACTCTTTGAGAGAAAAAGAGAATGTTTCATTCTCTATATTTGTATCCTTAATATTTAGCACAATGCCCGAAGCATAGTAGACTGATTGGTTGATCCCAAATGACTAAAATAAAGAAAATTTTATCATTTAAAAGATTAGGCTTTAGTTATCTGGAAGACTAATTTCTATGGCATTCCTCTTTCTCAGATGCTGACAGGTAAATTACATTCATCACAGTACCTGGCATTGCTAAATGCTTGTTTTCTAAATGTTTTTACTAAATGTTTAGTTTTCTCGAGACTTTTCCTATTTTATAGCACAGTAACAGATAGTGATTGGCAAAGTAGATTTACTTGTGTGTAGTTCATGGATGGAGAAGTAGCAGTGCTAAGAAGAAAAATAACCCATACCAGGTCAGACAATGAGTCTTCACTAAAGCCATGAATAGAATCCAGGACCTCCTACTTGCTATTATTTCCTGAGAGGAGCTGATGGTTTTAAAAGCCATAGACAGGATTCTTCCCATTTGGTTGACCTAAATCTCTTTGTACTTTGGCTGATGATCAAAGCATTACTTTAGCAAAATGCTTTTCCCTACAGTTCCAGATTTTCAGGTGTAAGTGCTATACTCAAGTAATTGTAATCCATGTTCAGAGTGCAAGTATAAACAATAGCTCACATATCCCTCCTTCTTTACATTAGAAATTTGAGTATGAGGAGGAATAACACAAGGTCTGGCATAATTCCTCAAATATTTACAGTAACCATGTGAAATACAACAGCCTAGTGAGCATAAACTGCCAGAATCAGAATCTTTAAGTATGAAAGAACTCCCATGGCCATTGAGTGCAACCAGAAATGACCTATACAGTGTTGCTATAAGTAGACAGCCAGTCTTTGCTTGAATATCTCCAATAAATTACCCCGCTACAGAGCCCATTTCACTTTTGGATTGCCCTGATTGTTAGGAAACTTTTCCCTTAGATCAATCTAAGTAGAGGAGATATGATAGAGACAGGGATATTAAGTGGTGCAATCAATAATACTCGAGCCTGGAGACAGGACAACCTGAATTCAAATCTGGCCTTAGATACTTACCAGCTATGTGACCTTGGGAAAGTCACTTAACCCTGCTTACCTCAGTTTCCTTATCTGTAACATGGACTAGAGAAGGAAATGGTAAACTATTCCAGTATCTTTTCCAAGAAAGTCCCAAATGGAATATGAAGAATCAGATACAAACAATGATAGAAATGGAAAAGGTGATACATTTGTAAACAGAGGACCCAACATCAAATCTATATTCTGTTGCTTAAAACTTAAGTGACCTTGGTCAAGTCATTTTACCCCCTGCAGGACTCAGTTACCATATCATTAAAACAATATACTTGTATTTCACGATCTCTAAGATCCTCTCCTGCTCTAAATGCTATAAAATGAAGAACTTATAAATATTAAAACTATAGCATAATGCCAATATTGATAGTTCTCTCCCCCGTCCCAATTCGGAATAAGCTATGAAAGAAATAAATATTTTCTCAGCTAAGAACATTTAATAATTTAAATTATAATGATCATTCTATAGTACTAGAAAAGTGGAAGTTAACATGCCATGGTGGAAAGTGCATTGGATTTGAGACAGAAGACATGGACTTTGTTTCCAGATTTAAAAAATATGAATATGACCTTGGGTGATGCTCCTTAAGTCTGGGAGCTTCAATTTCCTCATCTACAAAACTCTTATTGCCAGAGGTGTTCTGGTGAATGTTAAATAATCAGCTCTCAGAAGAAAAACGAAACCAGCACAATCTCCATTATCAATATTTTCTGCATCTCTTTCCTAAGTCTAGACAATCAACAAAATAATAAATCAAGCTTGACTTTGTAGTGATTGCCAAATTCTGAAGTATAAATGTTCAGGCTAAAAATTTAATAATCCATTAGTCAAGCAAGTTTAATCTGGCTTAACCACACCCCTGCTTAGAGTTCTAAACACGTAATCATTTTACTTGATTTTTGTGCAGAGCCAGGATTCAAACTCAGATTTTTTTAGTTGAGTTGTCATCCTCTTAGTGGGGCAGCTGATAGTATACCAAAGTCAAGAAGACTTGGGTGGCTAGGTGGTGCAGTGAATAGAGCACTGGCCCTGGAGTCAGGAGGACCTGAGTTCAAATTCGGCCTCAGACACTTGACACACTTACTAGCCATGTGACTTTGGGCAAGTCACTTACCCCCAATTGCCCTCTAAAAGGCAAAAATAAATAAATTCAGGAAGACTCATTTCTCTGAGTTCAAATTTGGCCTCAGATACTAGCTATGGGACCCTGAGCAAGTCACTTCACTCTCTTTGCATCAGTTTCCTCATCTGTAAAATGAGCTACAGAAGTAAATGCCAAAGTGCTCCAATTGTCAATTCATTGTCAAGGAAACTGAAGATGGGATCACAGAGAGTTGCACATGACTGAAATTGCTGAACAACAACTTTTTTACTTATGTTGTATGGATCAACAGCACAGTGGATATCTTCAGATGAAGAATATTGTTTCCTGTTTTTATAAAGATACTATTATAAATATCAAGAATTTCTATTAAAGGAGTCCTGAATGTTCAGAACTCATCAGTTAAGCACCAAAATCCACTGAGACTTTTGTCTCCATACTTTTCCAGGTAACTTCTTGGTTGAGGGAATTACTCAGGCAGCAGTGTGAGACAAGAGCCTCTCTTTGTATAAAAAAATCACTCTGATTAAAAGAATATAATCTGGTTTCATCTGATATGATTGCCCCCCTTTTAGGGAAATTAGATGATAAATTATACTGATCTCTTACTCAGTAAAGAGATGGCTTTTGGGGACATGAACTGTCCCCACACCTTCCCTCCTTTTAAGGGAATTAATGCTCAAGACCTTTTAGGTGAGATGAAAGCGTTTTTCCTCACCAGTAGGTAGCAGGAATGTATATTCAGTGTCCTGCTGAAAACTGGTGTACAATAATCTTCTTTTGTTGTTGTTTTTTAAAAGGAATAGGAGCTCATGTAAACTGAAGCTTGGAACAGTTTAAGTTAAATTTCTTTTCTTTTTTCTTTAAAACATTTTTTAATTGAACTTTTTAGACATCACTTGTTTCTCAATATATCCCTCCTCCCTTCTTCCACCCAGAGAGCTATCCATTGTAACAAAAAATAAAAAGAAAGAAGAAAAAACAGCCACAATTCAACCTAACTAGGTACAACATTATGTGCCATATTCTACACCTGCAATACCCCCCCCTCTGCAGAGGAGGGAAGAAAGGATCTTCCTATGATTCTTCTTTAGACCTATCGCCAAATTATTGTGCTCATTATTAGATTATTGCAGTTGGTCATTATCACAGCTCCAAATCTGTGATCATTATTATTATACAGTTGTTATATGTATGTTATTACAGGTCATTATTATATTATTATAGCTCCAAATCTATGATGGCATCTTGGTCAGTAGACTTAGTGATATTTAATGTAAATATTTTTTTCCTAGTCAGTACCTTCCTTTTTTATCCTTGCTATATTGATTTGTTTACAGAAAAGTTTTTTCAATTCCACGTAATAAAACTGATCTATTTTACCTTTTGTGAACTGCCTCTTATTTGGTTAAGAAACCTCTCTTGGCCGTAGTTGTGAAAAGTAACTGATCTCATTCTCTTCTCATTTTATTATGGTATGTAAATGACTTATTTTAAAAACAGTCACGTGAGGCTCAATCATGGTTGTTAGCAAAGAGTGAATGCTGGAAAATATGCTGTACATGTGTTTTTCTGGGGTGCCAGAGATGCTAATGGTAGAAATAAAAAGCAACATTTTCCATGTTTTGTGTGATTGCTAAATGAGGTACTGTATTTCCTCCTGCCAAATTTATAGATTGCTTTAGTTATATGTGCTGCTGCATGATCATCACTTAATGGTAAATGCTAGTTTTGATTAAAATTACCCAACTTCCTGAAGATTCCATGTGGTCTAATCATCGCCAGCCTATTCCTGAGCTACAGCTCCTGGGTCTTGTTAACGTGATGATTGATGGGTTTGCTTAGGAGAAGGTAAGTTAGTATTTTAAATAAGGTTATTTACAGGGGAGATTTTAGGGTTTGCTTTTCGTTGGTGGTAATGGTTGCTTGCTTCCCTTCAACTGTCTTTCTTTGGGTGAAAAAAAAAACAACTTTCCCTTAACAATATAATGAGAAGGCAAAAAAGACCCCAAATCCTGTCTTTTAAGTATTCATTACTGCTATGTGAGAGGCTTATGAGAGCAGTTCTAACCAATGTTTTTTTCCTTCTTTCCTTCCTTCCTTCCTTCCTTCCTTCCTTCCTTCCTTCCTTCCTTCCTTCCTTCCTTCCTTCATCCCTCCCTTCCTCCCTCCCTCCCTCCCTTCCTCCTTTCCTTCTTCTCTTCCTTCCTCTCTTCCTTCCTTCCCTGCTTTCTTACTTTCATTAATTCCTTAACACCTGTAATGACTCTTCCAAGAGATCAGAGAGAATCAAGGTCTTCCATTGGCTTTGGGGAAGCTGACAGAAATTCTTGAAAGGCAAAAGGATAGGAGACCCTGAAGATAGAGAAAAATGACAGAGGGTGAATCTAGGATGCTGAATTTTTCCATTGTAGGTTAGGCTATGAGCTAAATGGCTTGTAGTCCCTTGTGAAGAAGAGAAAACAAGGGCAAGGAATATGATCACATGAGAAGATGGTCAGGAGTCTGCCGGTTCCCCACTGACATCCATGGGTGTTTGTTGGTGAGACTGACTCAATTATTGCCTTATACTCTCCTGAGAATGGGGACCCATCCTTATCTACTCTATGCCTTCTTCTGTCTCTCTCACTGAGAGAAATTAATTGTTTTTTTCCCATCCTTCCTTGGCCCCTAGTTGTTGGGAGGCCGGCCCCTTCAGAACTCATTTCTTTCAGCAGTATTTTTAGTTAGTTTTTTTTCATTGAGGAGGTGGCACTACATTAACAACTAGATAGCTATCGGTGCCAGTTCTACTTGAATTCATGCCGGAGTTTGAGAAGAAAGGGAGGAAACTCAAAGGGGACTGGTTTTAATGACTGAGTTAAAAAAAATCCAGGTTGGAGCTGGCAGAACAATCTGGCTGGAGATACAAGAGCTACAGATTTAACTGAAATGGAATTTCATTACAGACAAATAGAGAAACAGAGAGAATAACAGGGAGTGAAAGAAACATTCACAGAGAGAAAGGCAGAAAGAGGCAGGGAGGAAAGGAGAGAGAGAGAGAAAGAGAGAGAGAGAAGAGAGAGAGAGAGAGAGAGAGAATGAGAAAATATCTTTGGGACAAGATTCCTCTGAGACATGAGCCAGTAAAATCCTTCAGAGAGTTAAGCTTGCAAGTGGGAGGCTTTTCCATTTTCCTGAAGGCTCAGTCGTGCAGTGTGTACAGGGCTTGAAAAGAAAGCCATGCCTCCTTAAAGCCTCCTTAAAGGGAGGGGGAGTGAAATGATTGGAGAGGAAAAATCATCCCCTTGCTTTCTACAGAAGTTCTATTCACACTAAAGGAAATGGTCAGTTTTCTGTGCATTTGCACTCAGCTCCAAAGGGAAAATTGACAACTGAGATTGCTCTACTCACCAATATCATCTGGTAGTTAACCAACAAATATTTTTTAAAAGCATCTACTCAGTGCAGAGTAAATATTGCACTAAATAGAATATTAAATAAATAACATAAAATCCCAATTCCTGTCAGCTTTTAGAAGAAAGACAGCACACTAAAAATGTGATTCATTCATAGAGTCATAGCATGTTGGTACTGAAAGAGAGCTAAAAACATCAGATGAGGTGGCTAAGTAAAAGAGTGTCTATATGCTTTTTTGGGGTAAAATTTTTATTTATTTTAAACTTAAATACAAAATGAGAAAAGAAAAAGAGAATAGTGTCATGCACATAGCACATAAGAGAGAACTGAATATAAAAAAACTTCCATTTCAAGAAAAGTTACATAATAAATATTATATATTATTTTCAAAGCTATCCAGCTTTTCTTTGCTTCCTTATAGGTTTTCCTTTGTTCTCTGCTGTGTACTCTTTACTTTATTTTTCTCCTCCCCCTTCCCCTGAAAGCTTCAATTAAATGCAGATATATGTGTATATGTAAACATATATATACTCACATGTGTATATATAATATATATATATTACCCCCCATACACACACACACATACTTTCCATATATACTGTCCACAGGTACAATGGATGGCAAATGCCAGTCATTAGGGAGCAGGTACTTGGCACCATAGATAGAATGCTGGACTTAGAGGCAGGAAGACATGAGTTCAAATCCAGCCTCAGATACTTAATAGCTATATCACCCTGGACAAGTCACTTAACCCTGTTTGTCTCAGTTTCCTCATCTGTAAAATGAGCTGGAGAAGGAAGTGGCAAACCACTCCAGTATCTTTGCCGAGAAAACACCAAATGGGGTCATAAAGAGTCAGATATGACTGAAAACAATGGAACAACAATCCAATCTCCCTTCTTTTGCTGTTTGGAGAGCTTCCTGGTTGCCAAAACCCAAGATCACAGAGATTTTGGAGAACTTTACTAGAGGAAGAGAGTGCTTGCCTGTAGAATTAACTGCCATTCTAAAGAGAACAAAACTATTCATTGACATTCTGAAGAGACCTGGACTTTTGTCAGGCTCTGAGCCTTATTTGAAACTATTTGACCTTGTGGTGAGCTTGTATGAAGATATGTTTAATGGTTGCATAGGTCATGTATGAATTGGTCTAGCTGTTCCAGATCTCAAAATGTATTGTAAAGTAGTAATTATCGAAACAACCTGGTATTGCCTAAGAAATAGAGAGGTGGACTAGTGGAATAAATTAACTATACGTTACATTATAGTAAATGACCACTGTAATCTAGTATATGACAAACCCAAAGAGCCAAGTTTTTGGAACAAAAACTCATTATTTGACAAAAACTTCTGGGAAAACTAGAAAATAGTATGGTAGAAACTAGTTAAAGATCAACATCTCGCACTGTATACCAAAATAAGGTCAAAATGGGTACGTGATTTAGATGTGAAGGGTGATACCATAAGCAAATTAGGAGAGCATGGCATGGTTTATTTGTTATATCTATGGATAAGGGAAGAATTTAGGACCAAAGAAAATATAGAAAGCATTATGAAAAGTAAATAGATAATTTTGATTACATAAAATTGAATAGTTTTTTACCCAAACAAAATTAATGCCACAAAAATGAAAAGGAGAGCAGAAAACTGGGGGAAAGTTTTTGCAACAAGTATCTCTGACAGATTGCTTTTTGCGTGGTGCAGGGAATATCCACATTAATGAGATGACACGTCCATTTCATCTTTGGTATGTGAATATGTTCTTAGTAGTATTAGCTCAGTGATACTTAGGTACCATTTATGACATTGTTTCAATGGGAAAATGTATTCATAAGTTTCTTGTCATAATTATGGAGCAATGTATTCATTGGGAAGATGAAAGAAGTTGTTCTGGGTACCAGTAGCTTAACACTACATGTGTATAAGAGAGATCTCCTTTCTAAGTCAAACAGTTCCTAGGTTTTTGGAACTGGAATACAAAAGACTAATACACTCATAGGGAACTAGCCATATTTTTTTTATAAATTAAGTCCAGAAGACAGTAGATAGAAGCATCCTTAAAGCCGTCCCCAATGGGCTTCACTCAATGGATGAAGGATGCTTATTGTTCAAACTGTGTCAGAGTTAGATGGATAAATTATTGAGCTAGACCATCAGGAAACATATCTTGAAGAGACATTGTAGACAGATAATGAAAACTAGAGTAGGAGAAAAAGAGTAAGCTAGAAATTGCATGCTCCTTTGAATAGTCCAGGGATGCATTAACCCTTTTAACCACCCACATGTAAGTAGTACAAATATTCTTAGCCCCATTTAAGAAGAAAGCTCAGAGTGGTTAAACAGCTAGAGCTAAATGACTGAAGCTAGAAGGTACAGTGGAAAGAGTGACAGATTTAGTGTCAGGAAGTCCCCAAGTTCAAATCTAGGCTCAGACACTAACTGGCTAGGTGACCCTGGACAAATTATTTAAGCAATTTGTGCTTCAGTTTTCTTCATCTTTAAAATGGTGATAACTGTGGTACCTACCTCCCTGGGATCTTGTGAAGATAAAATGAGATAAGATTTGTAAAGTGTTTTGAAAATCTTAAAGAAATTAAGGGAGGGTTGCCTATGTGGATTTATCAGGACTGAAAATTAGATTCATGAAAGAGATGGCAAGGAATATTTTAATTCCATTTTCTCATATCTCATATTTCCTATCTATAAAACAAATAGGTCCCCCACACTACTCTACACAGAAATGTCAAGATAAAAATGTCAACTATATATCAATTAATAAAATTAAATAATAAATGAGAGTCCTTGAGTGTTGGGATGGGGGTGTAGAGAAGCAATATAAATGCACTACTCAATCATTTTGTTTTTTACATATGCATAGAATTATTCCTTCCACATTACCATGGTTAGGGGTGCAGTGCCCCCATGATCTGGAAAATCCATTTAAAATGTTTTGGCCCTCCCTTCATACAGAGAGGAAGACTGAATTTTTTTCCTTTTCTTTTCTGGGATGTTTATAGTACCTTATTACAAAATTTGAGTTAAGTACTTGGTCATAGTCTCTGTGTTGTCTGCAACTTCTGTACGACTCTCCCCAAATTCCCATTTAGTATCTTATACCTGCCCCCAATATGTTGAAACCATGATGGCAAAAGTCACAATATGGAAGTGATAACTCTATACTTAGAGGCATCTATATTGTTTTCTCTGTTAGAATGTATACTCAGTGAAATCAGGAATTGTTCTATTTTTCTGTTTTTTATCCCTAGTCCCTGTTACCTAGTACCTAATACCTAGAACCTAGTACATGGTTCCTGGTACATAGTAGGCACTAAAAAATACTTGTTGATTGCTGTCATCATAGATAAGCACTTATTAAATTCTTACTGTGTTCCAGGCACTGTGCTAAATTCTGGATTATTATGAGCAAGATATTCACAATACAACTTCCTCATGGGTCAAAAAGTATAGCACTGAGGTTCAATGCCTCTTTTCTTAAAAAAAAATCCCTGAAACATTCTGAATAGATAAAAATCATCTTGATAAAAGTAAATGTTTAGTATTCATTATGGCATGTTTCTGAACAGGCTAATCTCTGCATCTGCCTGGAACGACAGCAGATTGCCCTGCTGGACCCTTAATTAAAAGCAATGATCAGGAGCTAAAAAGCACTTTCCTCTATCTGCAGGGTGCCTGCCTCAGATTTCCTCCTGGTAAATGTCCAAGTTGAGCTGGTAATGGGAAAGGACTATTACAGCACTTCTAGGGAAAGGCTGCCCTTTATCATTCTTCAAGTTGGATACTGTTAAATCTGGTATGGTTCAGAGCCTGGGAAAAATCCAACTTGATTTCTTCCTTCTCCCCAAGTATAAACATACATAGACCCCCATAACCACACCCACACCCCAAACTAGAAAGAATAAGAGAATCTCAAAGTGGGGAGAAATCCCAAATGCTATCTAGTTCAATCTGTATCTGAAAGAGACCAGTGGGAAAGAGAGTAAGAGGGTAAGCACACATATGGTGTCTGTGATGTGCTAGGAGCTATGCTAAGTGCCTTGCAAATATAATTTCATTAAAGTCTTCAACCACGTGAGGTAGTTGGTGTTATTATTTTGATTTAATGGTTGAAGAGCCTGAGCCTTTTTCACTGTTAACTGACTTGAGCAGGATCTCTAGAATTACATTTGAACTTTGTTCTTTCTGATTCCAGAGTTAGCTTTCTATCCACTGCACTACTTCTATATACTATACCTGCCCTTATAAGGTTTTTAAGCCATTTTGAAACATCTTAGGGTAGTGGATAGGGCTAACCTTAGGGTCAGGAAGAAGTGGGTTAAAACTCTACCCCTGATATATATTGGCTATGTGACTCTGATTCATTGGACATCTTAGGGTCCAGGCATTATCTGTAGACTGTGCAACTATCTGTAAACAGTTATCTGTCTATGCAGAGAGAGAGAATTCCTGCACCAGGCATTCTCTGAAATGACAAATTTATTGGTCCTGACAAGATAAAAAGGTTATGTTAAAATGAACATCGAAGGGAAACCTTAGGTTCAATTGTAGTAGAGTCAAAAGGATGGATTGAGAAGGACTGGATTCTGATTTAATAATAGTTAGCTAATTAAATAATAATTTTCTGTTTTGTTTCGTCATTTTCAGTGATGTCTGACTCTGCATGACCCCATTGGGGGAGGTTTTCTTGGCAAAGATACTGGAGTGGTTTGTCATTTCCTTCTTCAGCTCATTTTATAGATGAGGAAACTGAGGTAAACAGGATTAAGTGACTTGTCCAGAGTCACACAGCTAGTAAGCATCTGAAGGCAGATTTGAATTCAAGTCTTCCTGACTCCAGGTCTGACACTCCAGCCACTTAACTGCCAATAATAATTATAATAATGATGATAATAATAATAGCATTCAAAAGCATTTAACAGATGTTATCTCATTTAATCTTTGCAATAACTCTGGAAGAGAGTTATTATCTTCATTTCACTAATGAGGAAACGGAGGCACAGAGCAGCCAAATGACTTGCTCAGGGTCACACACACACAATGTCTAAGGCTGGATTTGAACTCAAGACCTCCTGACTTAATGTTTGAGTCCAACATAAATGTTTTCAAAATAAGCTATTTAAATGCTGTAATGACACCTGCTTCTCAGAGCTGTGAAGATCAAATGAGAAAATACTTATAAAGCACTCTGCAAATCTTAAACTGCTATACAAAGGCTGTTATTATTCCCTGTAGTTCACCACCTCTCGAATGAGAAGAGGGAGGTCTGTGTCCTCATCAGTCCTCTAGGGTCTAGACTGATCATGGACTTAATTTGAGTTCTGATTGAGTGCTGTTTCCTTTCCTCTGTGTAATCATTCACTCTCATCATCATTCTACCATGTAGCCTGGAGGCTACTGTTGCTGTAGCAGCCTTCAAAACTGTCCTCCAGTGCCCTGGTTTCCTGGAGCACCTACGGGACACAACTTTCCTTTGGAACTTCCACCTAGTGTTGTGCTGATTAGTGAGAATTGTCCCAGGTGTCCCACTATGCTTCACCCTGGCCATCTTCCTGCCATGCCACTTCCTTCCTCCTCCATTCTCCCCCAAGGCAACAGTAATCACCATTAACTTTTGGAAAGGGTATGTCCACTCATAATCACTATGGCTTCCCTGACCAAAACTCTATCCTCTGTCTACCACTTCCTTATATGTGCTGTCTTCCATCCTGTGGGAGCATGAATTCCTTGAGGTTAAGGTCTGTCTGTCTCTCATATTTGTATGCCCTGTACTTCGCATAATGCCTGACACATAGTAAGCACTTAATAAAAACTTCCCCCCCTCATTAATTCATGCATGTTCACATTTGTTTATATATTCATTGTCTATGTTGGTCTCTTCTTTCTGTTGACTTCATATTGATTCACATAGTCTCATCATGCTTATCTTCATCTCCATTGTCTTTTGTGTTGCAATATTGCATTATGTTCCATCATCAAAATTTGTTCAACTTCTTCCCAGTAGATTGGCACCTACTTTGTTTTCATGGTTTTTGTAATTTATTCTAGTGCCTTTTGAAATGCTGCTATGGATATTGTATATATCTCTGTGTGTGTATCCATGTGTATGTATGCATATGTATGTGCATATACACATGTAGACACACAGACATACATACACACACATATCATTGACTAGCCAACAACAGGTCCCAGGCCAAGCCCTACTTATTCATTGTTTGGGCCCTGATCCACTCAGAGTGAATGTAAAGAGTAATTGTTTCTATTTTGACCAGAAACCCTGAGGGTCTTTTACCATATTAATTTTTTTAAGTAGGTAAAGAGGCCATTCTTTACCTCATTTTTACCTAGCTTTAATCACTTGATTGCAGTGTGATGCTAATTAATTTAAATTTGAAGACCCCTTTTTGTTATGTCAAGTAAGA
>JAQQSW010008353.1:0-13493 GCA_028646575.1 Pseudocheirus occidentalis
TTCCTTCCTTCCTTTCCTTCTCTCTCTCTTTTTCTGTCTTCCTCTTTCTCTCTTCCTTTCTTGCTGAATGTGTGGTTCAATTGAGAAAATTAGGACTAAAATAATAGATCAGGGATTCATCTTCTTAAGAAATCATATTTGAACCTATAGGAACTGATGAGGCATTCAAACTAGAGGTTTCAGAGATAAAAGAAAAAGAACAGAACTTTGGGAACACCCACACTAAAAGGGTATGAGAGGGATTCTGATACCACAATAGAGACTAAGAAGGAGGGGAGGCTTTGCATAGACAAGAAGAACCAGGAGAGCAGTGTCATGGAAATAAGTGAAAAAAATTTGTCCAAACTAGGGGCTGGTCGGAAATGAAAATGAAAACTGAAAAAAAATGAAAAACTCCAGAATGATGAACGAAGATGAGGACTGGGAAAAGGTCATTAGATTCAGCAGTTAAGAAATCATTAATAACTCCAGAAAACCAGTGATGAGGAATGTCACACATACTCTTCCAGAGGGGTGATAGACTCAAGGTACAATATAGGACATACATTTTTGGATGTGAAAAAAAATTCATAACTTTAGAGAGAGTAGTTTCAATTGAGTGAAAATGGTATTAAGGCAGCTTACAAAGGAACGAGAAGTGACCAGGTGGTGAGAAAGCGAGAGAAACACATTTCAATGACTCTAGGAGTCTGGCAATGAAAAGGAGGAAAAATACAAGGCAAAAGCTTGAGGAGAAGGCAAGGTAGAAAGAGGTTTTATTTTTGTTTTTAAAGGATGGAGGGGACATTAGCATATTTGTAGGTTTCTGGGAAAGAGCCAGTAGGGGAGAGATAGAAGATGAGAGGGAGGGAATAATTAGTGGAGCAATCTTTTACTTCCTGTGTGACCTTGGGCAAATCATTAAACCTCTCTGGCCCCAGTTTCCTCATCTATAAAATGAAGAGGTTAGATTAATTGGCCTCTGAGATCCCTTCCAGCTCAGGATCTATTATCCTAAAAGATCAGAAGGGCTGGGATGACGACCACAGATAGAGAAAGGGAGTAGTCTTGACAAAGAGAAAAGCTACTTCTTTAGTCACCCATGAAGGAAGATTTAGATTGCAGTGGTTCTCAACCTTCCTAATGCCAGGACCCTTTAATACTCATATGTGGCTGTATCTGCATGTGGCTGGACCCGCCTGGAGACAGATAGAGGAGCAGTGTCTCCGTTCTGAAGACCATTGGAAATATATGTTTTCCCATGGTCTTAGGCGACCCCTGTGAAAGGATCGTTAGACACCCCCCCAGAGGGGTCGCGACCCACAGGTTGAGAACAGCTGATTTAGAGGGAGGGGGAAGTGGGAAAGAAGCTGAAATTCCCAGTAGATGGATTGTCTTTTCTCGATAAAGTAGAAGGCTAGAGCATCTGTTGAGAGAGATAGAGTAGAGGTGGAGGAAGCATTCTGGAATTGAAGAGAGAAGGTTTAGGACAGCTACAGAAGGGAATGGAGGAAAGAGTCAGTTAAGGAAGAATAAATATTTCCTCCTGCAGTGGAGGGTCCAGTGAGACTAGATAACATGAGTTTGTAGCGTACCCAGTAGGTGTAGTAGTAAATGTGCATGGAGTCAAAGGCCTAACCATCTTTAAAAGCATAACACAAATACCTCTGACTCCATGAAGTCTTCTCTGATTCTTCCTTCACTATCTCCAGTGGTGATTTTTCCCTGTGAACCTCACATGTTATTTTGTTTTATATTTCTCAGATGTATTAGTCATGAAATGTCATGTATTGCCACGTCGTAATCTTATTTTCCTAGAAGACAGCAATTTCCATGGGAATAGGAACCATGCTTTATCTGAACTATCTTTCCCCTACCCAGCACTTGCTGAAGTAGTTTTTACATAGTAGGTACTTGAAAAATATTTTGTAACTAAATGAATGGGATGTTAAATCTGTAAGGGACCTGAGAATGTTTGGACATAGAGCATCAGAGCCAGAAGGAAGGGAACAAGCCCTCATTAAAAGCCTTCTATGTGCCCAGCACTTCACAAATATTATTCCATTTGATGGTCACAACAATCCTGAGAGGTAGGTGCCACTATTCAGCACCATTTTACAACTGAGAAAACAGAGACAGATAAAGGTTAAGTGACTTGCCCATGGTCATACGGTTAGTATAAGAGGCGGGATTTGAACTTGGGTCTTCCTAACTCCAGGCCTAGTATTCTGTCCACTTTGCCACCTACCTGGTTCAGAATAGAACAAAGGATATAGAATATTAGAACCTTAGAGTTGGTTGGAACTGGATGAAAGCTTAGAATATAGACTGATATTAACTACACAGAAAGGGAGATCAGAAAAGGGCACAACACAAAGGTGACATGGGCACTATTAGGTTAAAGTCAATAATTCACATTTTGCGGTGGACTTAAGAATTGGCAAATAACAGTTCATAGACACATGTATAGGCATTTGCAATCTCTTGGGGTTTTAAATATTTCATTTTATATGTTCATTCTTCTTTTCTTATGCTTTTGTATGTATTTAATTACAGTACCTGTATTTGTCCATGGGAGTTATAATGACATTTATATTTAAAATAAAAAAGAATATAAATTGTTTGGGAGAACTAGAAGGAGCCCTCAAACAAAGAATAGAGACTGTGCAATGGAGAGTGTCAAAGCTTGGAGAGACCTTAAAGATCCTTTAGTTTAACATTTTACAAGTGAGAAAATAGACCCAAGGAGGGAAAGTGACTTGTCCAAGGTGACACACGTACCTAGGCTGAGCCAGGAGTAGAACCCAAGTCTCCTGACTTGCCAGCCTGAGCCCTACTCTCCCGCCCTTCCCATCTCTACCCCCGCCTCATCTTCTTATGAAAATATCTCCTATGAGCATGAATGATCATTTTGCACTAAAACAAATATTTCCTGATTAACCTGTAATTAGGCTGCCTCAGTCTCTGTATTATCCAAACAATAAGTTTTGCAACACTGCAAAAGGGGCCATTTATTCATTAACCACAGTGTGGGGCTGGAGGGCCCTTGGAGACAGGCAGGAGCCCTGGGAAGGGAGGTGCTGATGAATGGCAGATCTAGGGTGGAGGATGAAACCCAGCAGGGCCTTCCCAGTCCCATAGGGGGATATTAAACCGAGGACCAGCTCTTGTTTATTCAGGCAGCAGGTAGGTGACTGTCTGCCTGGTGAGATTGTGGTGGTGATAGTGATGTAGCTTATTATTATGAATAGTTCATATGTGTGTAGTGTTTTAAGGTTAACAACTTAGTATTAGTATTGTCACTGTTTGACCCATTCAGTTCCATTTCTGTTCAATCAGCTCTTATTGAGTACCCATTAGGTTGAAGGACTTCTGCTGGGCACTGGAGACACAAAGACAAAAGGAAGAACAGTCTCTGCCTTCAAGGGGCTAACATTCTTCTGGAGGTGAAAGGGTCATTTTTTTTCTCTATTCACAAACAGTAGCTAATATTTCTGTTCATTGTACTTCTTTAGGGTTTGCAAAGCGTTTCAAATACACTGCCTCCCTTTATGCTCACAACAGCCTTACAAGGTAGGTAAATCCAACACTCTCATCCTATTTCTACTATCTCTCAGATAAGCAATGAAGAAACATCAGAAAGTGGCAAAGCTTGAGTTTGAACCCAAGTCTCCTGATAATAAATCCAGAGTCCCTTTGGATACATAGGCGACATTGGGGGAAAAACTTTCCCCAGTCCTAAGGAACACAGCCTCTGGATAAATTCTAGTTTACACACATTGCTTGTAATGAAAGACACTGCTCCAAAACGAGATCCCAGAACTGGCCCCCCGATACCTGAGATAGGTGTCAGGGAAGGGTGCCCTGTCAGGAATGCTGTAGAGAGGGCCTTCTCACAGCTTGGAGGTGGCACTGAGTGACTTCTGAGCCCCTTTCAGCGTGGTGATTTTACGGTCTAAGGGTCTTCTTGTTGTTGCTGTTGTTATTTTAGGACAGGGGCGGGGAACCTGCAGCCTCGAGGCCACATGTGACCTTCTAGGTCCTCAAGTGCAGCCCTTTGACTGAATGCAAATTTCACAGAACAAATCCACTTAAATTAAAAGTTTTGTTCTGTAAACCTTGGACTCAGTTTGAAGACTACACCCAAAGACCTAGAACAGTGGTTTTCAATCTTCCTAATGCCATGACCCTTTAATACAGTTCCTCATGTTGTAGTGACCCCCAACCATAAAATGATTTTCATTGCTACTTCATAACTGTAATTTTACTACTGTTATGAATTATAATGTAAATATCTGATATGCAGGATGTATTTAAATTGCACATAACCCACAGATTGAGAACCACTGACCTAAAAGGACACATGTAGTCTTGGGGTCATAGGTTCACCACCCCTGTTTTAGGACATGACAGTCTACTGAAGGAATAGGCCATTTAAAAGCAGAGACATCTGAGTTAGAGAAAAAAGAATAATTTCTTGATCATTGGTGGGATCGAACACTGCAGTAGGAAACTGAGGGAGAATGTTGAAGCTTTATTTTCTGCTTTGACAGCTAGGCCCAGAATATGATGCCCTCATGGTCTCCTCTAGGATTCTGCATCTCTATGTTAGACCTCTTTAGATGGTACTGAAGAGAGACTTGAAGACTTTTAAGAGGAGCAGCTAGGTGACACAGTGGATGGAGCACCAGCCCTGGAGTCAGAAGAATCTCAATTCAAATCTGACCTCAGATACTGACTTAGCTGTGTGACCCTGGCCAAGTCACTTAACTTAGATTACCTCAAAAAAAAAAGGACTTTTAAGAACAGAGACCTCAACTATCAGGGTTGAATTAGAAGGTATTCTGTCTAGGGGACCACCTTTAGGCAGGATGGCATGGTAAAAAGAGCCCTAGCTTTCAAATTAGGAGCCTTCATTCAAATTCTGGATCTGGTCTTTTCTACCTGTGTGACTTTGGACAAGTCACTTCTCTCTGACTTTTGTTTCTTCATTTGTAAAATGAGTGGTTTGGATTGTAAGAGCTTCTAAGAGCCTTTCTACCTTAAAGTCTTATTGGCCATCTAGGACCCTGTCTAATTTTGTATCCTCCATTCTGATGAGGATTCTGGCCTGGGGTATTGTCTGGACTCTGGAGCAAAAGGATTTGTTGTGGGCTTATTGCCCTTTCTAAAGAGGGAGAGGCCAAACCCACAGGGAGTTGTGGGTCTATAGGCTATAAAGTATTTCTCCTGTTCTCTAGTCCACACTGTACTTTACTACATTAAAAAACAAAACAAAACAAAAAACCCTTCTTGTTATCAGCACCTCTTCCTCAGGCCCCCTCCCTTCCTGGCTGAGGGCGCTGGGGGGTAATCAGTGGGCGGTTGGGCATCCGGGCAGGGAAGCAAGTTGTGAAGTGGGTGTCCGGGAGAAGATTGATAGCTGCTGGGGAGAGTGGAAAGGAGGGCTGGCTGGCCTGGGGACAGGAGGCCAGAGCTCCCGGAACATCCACATATTCTTTGTCTCTTCTCCCTGGGCCTCCAGGGACCCTGCTGGGGAAGTTAATGGGACATGGGACACACGTTTAACGAGCCTCCGGCCTTTATCTCCTCATCACTAAGTCCTTCCTGACACATTTAACAGTCGAGTGGGTTTGTGGAGTGCAGGGGTGGGGATCAGTCATTCAGAGTTTGGCTGGGCAGGCGCCAAGGTCAGGGCCTTTCTAGGCAAGGTGGTCAGGCTCCTCGTGTCTATGCTCAGCTACCCAGGCCAGCTCCAGGAGCTCTGGCTTTAGGACTGAGTATTCCTGGGGAACTTAGAGCCCTCATGGTCCCTATTTTCCCCTATAGAATAAGAGACAGATTTTCTATCTTTCTGTCTTCTGGGTTATCTATTCCCCCTTTGTTTCATCATGAATAATAGAAAGTACAGAAGAGTCAGACGAATTGGGCTCCAGTCTTGGCTCAACTAGATCCTAGATTTATACGAAATCACTTTCCCTTTCTGAGCTTTTATTAGCATTGTTATTATTGGCATTTTTTTCAGTGTGGGGTGGAGATTTCTACACATAAAGGTTTTCTGGTCAATGAAAAGACAATGGAGTCACTGAGGGGGCTCTAAGGAGGTTATGGCATACTCCCAATGGGATATTATCTGAAAAAGGTAACTGGTCATGTGCTACACATAAAATGTAACCTGTAGATGGGCCAACTGACAAACTGGCCCCATGGGAATGATAGCAGATGCTGAGGAACACCGTCAGAGAATGGATTGAATCTTTGATAGAGTATTGATGGAAAGGCATGGATAAAAATCACACAGGATGAGAAAGCACAGGGTTGTTGCCATCTTCCTTGGGAGAAGGAGTACCCACATCCATGAGATCATGAAGCCATTGAAGCATTGAAATGGAAAGTCTTGGATCCGGAGTCAGACAATGTGGGTTTGAATTCTGCCTGTGCAGCTACTACTTTGGAGATATCGGACAAGTTGTTTAAACTCTCTGGCCTATCTATCAAATGGAGATAATAATATTTGTGCAACTATGTAGACTGAGCACTGGGTCTGGGGCTAGGAAAACTCATCTTCATGAGTTCAAATCCTGTCTCAGATACTGTGTGACCCTGGGCAAGTCACTTAACCCTATTTGCCTGAATTTGCTCATCTGTAAAATGAGCTGGGGAAGGAAATGGTAAACCACTCTAGTATCTCTGCCAAGAAAACCCCAAATGGGGTCATGTAAAGTTAGGCATGACTGAAAATGCCTGAACAACAAAAATTCTATGTGTGCTACCTTTCCTCATAGGATTGTTGTGATAAAGCACTTTGTGAACTATAGGATTATATAAAATTATTATTATTATTATTATTCAGTATGATGTGGTGGTAATGTCAGGAAATATGGGTTCAAAGCTTGGTTCTGCGGCTTGTGACCTCAGCGAGGTCAGTCACTTGACCTTTTGGGGCCTTGGTTTCTTCATCTCCAAAGGGAAGGGATTTGATTAGATGAGTTCTAAGGTCCCTTCTGGTTCAGAATCTCATTTTCTTTATTATTGACCTTATAGGACTATTAAAAGGAAAGTTCTCTGCAAACTCCAAAATGCTCTTAAAAGCAGCAGTTATTAGTGTTAAGACTTACATGGGTTTGGGGCAGGGTGGGCCATGAGGACCTTCTCTTTGACTTTAGCCCCCAATCTTATTTCCCATTCCTTGAGGGCTTTAAAGGTTACAAAGTATTCTCCCTATAATCCTGTGAGGTAGGTTGTCTAATTATTTTTTTGTTTTTGTTTTTTGCTTTTTGGAGGGGAAAGGCAGGGCAATTGGGGTTAAGTGACTTGCCCAAGGTCACATGGCTAGTAAGTGTTAAGTGTCTGAGGCTGGACTTGAACTCAGGCCCTCCTGACTCCAGGACCTGTGCTCTATTCACTGTGCCACCTAGCACAACCTCCCCTCTCCTCCCCCCCCCCCCGTATAATTATTTTTATCTCAATTTTATTAATGAGGAAACAGATCTTAATCTATAGTGACTTATTCATAGTCATACAACTTATGAAAAAGGCAGAGGAAAGATTTGAACCCTGTTCTTGGCCCTGAAAGTCCAGCGCTGTTTTCCCTGTATCATGTTGCTTCCCCTAACATTCAGCATCAGGGCTTGACAAGCTGGGGTTGGAGTTAGATAGAGGTAAATATGTCCTCTTCTGTGATGCTCCCTGGTACTATAATTAGGCCGGACAACTAGGGCTTTGCCCCAAAGTGCCAAATTGAGACAAACACTTGTAATTCTTTAGTAGCCTAGAAACAACAGAGCTTAGCACTTAGCAAGAAAAACTGAGGAGGCCACCAGGTGGTGAGAGGTAATAAATAGCACCCCCACCCCCACCCCCACCCTCCATGCTTTTCCCAGAAGTAGCTTTGTGCCAGTTTCCCACAGGGTAGTGGCCCCTCACCCCAAATGAAGGCATGCATCATACCACTTACCCTGGACATGGTTTGTGGTACTTGCCCTGGGCACAAAAATTCCTAGTGACAGCGCCCGTGCTAACTCTGTGACTAAAACAGCCCCTTGATTGGAATACTGTTAAGGAGGATTGCTGGCCTGGTTGGAGCATGGGATTGCCCCCCTCAGCTAAGTCCTGTCCTGGATCCCAGGAAGGTCCCCTCAGGATGGCCTGGGAGGGCATTTCTTCTCAGAGGGCCCCTATTCAAGCTGAGCCCTGTGCACTCACCCTGTGGGTGGCCCAGGCAGTCAAGCAGGAAATAATTAAGCTGAGGGCTGTTTGCTGGCCAGCTGCAGGCTGGAGCTGTCTGGGGAGTGTCTTATTCAACCCAGAGGAGGCTGTAGTCCCTAAAGTGACTGCCCCTGTCTGGGCTGGACTCATTATCAGAGTCTGATCACTGGAGTGCCAAGGCCTCACACCAAGTGAACCTAGTCTCAGTTTCCCCATATGTGAAATGAAGAGGGTGCATAATCTCTAAAATCACTTTTAGGGGCCTTAAAAATAGATCCCTTGGCCTCCGGTCTGTTATTGCCCAGTGTAAAAGGATGGAGCTGGATCACTGGGGGTTTGTGGACTTGGGGGGTGGGGTGGGGAAAGAATACAGGAGTATGGGACCTGGAGACAGTCAGGTGGGGAAGTTCCAGAGGCTGGGAGGGGCTTGCCTACAGATTTTACCCACCACTGAAAAAGGGGCCTGCTATTTGTGAAAAGCAAATAATGCCCCAGGGACCTTGATTTGTGTTAGAACTGGACTGTACTTTTAAATCATTTAGTCCAACTCTCTTTGTTTTACTGCTAGAGAAACTGAGGCCCCAAAAAAGGGAAAACCAGACACTAAGGGGCAAAACAGAAAATCTAAAGCAGGTCTTCGGACTGCAAGTCAGTATTGTTTCTACACCAGAGGTACCAAATTTGCTGCAGCAAATCTTCAACATAGATAATGCTAATTTGTGGTTTTCTAAATCAACATGTAGCCATTGGGGAGGGGATCCTTTTCTATTTGAGTCTGACACCATTGCCATTTCCATCAATCTCAGATTTGGCTGCTGGGGACCTGGTTAAGGTGGGATCCCTTCCAGGCCCTGTGGGAATCTTATGTCCTTCACTAGACTCTGAGCTTCTGAACCAAGGAATGCCTTTCCTGTCTCTTACCGAAGCTTGCCCAGGCTCTAGCACGTGGTACTCCAGAAAAAGAGGTTGGCAGCTAAAAGGGGACTGAGGCACTCAATCAACCAATAAACATTTCTTAAATGCCTACTGTGGGTCAGGAACAGTGCTAAGAGGTAGAAGATAGGCAAGGAACTTACAATCTAAAGGGGAAGACAACAAAGAAATATAGGCAAAGCAAGCTATTTACTGGATAAATGGGAAATGATTAACAGAGTGAAGGCACTTGAGTTAAAAGAGGTTGGGAAAGGCTGCCTCTAAAAAGGGGGACTTTGTTGGGGACTTAAAGTAAGAAGTGTGTCATACCAGAGAAGAACCCTGAGGCTGGAGTCAGGAAGAACTCAGTCCAAATACTGCTTCCAACACTTACTTTTGAGCTGTATAACCACGGGCAAGGCAACCTCCCCGAGCTTCAGTGTCTTCTCTTAAATGACGGATAGTAATGCCTGCACTACCTACCTCTCAGGGGATTTTGTGGAGACCACAAGAGATAATTAGTGTATGAAACATTTTGTAAATTGTAAAGTACTGTATAAAAGGTCAGTTATTACTGGAAAGAGTCCTGATTTGGTGGTCAGAAGACCTCTGTTCAAATCCTAGCGATGCCGTTAACTTGCTGTGTGACCTTGGGCAAATCACTATACTTCTCTGGGGAGTATGGGGTGTTCGGGGAGGACTAGCACTTCTGGTGTGAGGGCTTGCTAAGTCCTTTTCAGGGCTGCTCCTCCACCTTTGATGTCCACCTGTCATCCGACTCTCATCTATGACATCAAGAAGTATAGAATGTACAGCAGTTGCATCCTGGTTGAACCATCTCTGCAGATGGGCTAAACCAGGTAGAGGATAACCCAATAGGCCTCAGATCCACTGTTAAGTTAGGTAGATGTGAAGACTTCCCTCGTGGAATGGTGAATGAGAATGATTTGTTCCAATGGCCATAAAGGTAGTTGAAGCAGGTGCTGTGGAGCACTTAGAGTTTGGTCAAACATCAAAGATGCCGAGGTCATTGGCATTGGCATTGGCCAATTGATTGGCCAACAATAGGTCCCAGGCCAAGCCACGCTTGTTCATTGTTTGGGCCCTGATTGGCTCAGAGTGAAAGTAAAAAGCAATTGTTTCCTCTTTTGGCCAGAAACCCTGAGGATCTTCCCCTCCTTGATTGACTTTTTTTTTTTTAACTAGGTAAAGAGGCCATCGTCTGTCTTATTGCGTATCTAACCTTAATCACTGAATGGGCATTACCTCAAACAGACCTGTTAAAGACAGCCTAAAAAGGTCAAGGTTTTCCACTGCATCTAGAGTCATCTCCCGTTGTCCTGCTCTATATCTTGCCACTGGACCCAATTGGCTCCGAGGAGAAAGTGAGGCTGGTGACTTTGCCCAGCCCTCTCTCACTTCAGTCCAATTCACTTGCAGGTCACGGCATCACCTCCCTGATGTCATGGTCCTCTTTGGGAATGAAGGACAAATAAGAACAAGCCACTGGACTTTGATGACCCTGGGAAGGAGAGAAGCTGATGATTTTGTGCAGTTCTGCCTCATTTAAATCCCATTCATGAGCAAGACAAGACACTGCCCTGTGATGTCATTGGTCCTCTTCAAAACAAAGGACAAACAACATATACTTCTCTGGCCTCTGGATCCTCCCTGGAAAATGATGGGGTCAAATGAGATCATCGCTAGGACTATAGGACTTAAATGTGAAAGGCACCATAGAGACCACTTAGTTTAATCCCCTCATTTTACAGACAAGGAAACTGAGGTCCAAACAGTCTGAGTGGCTCAGGGAAGTTACGTAAATAGAACCAGAGTCAGGATTCAAATCCAGGACTTTTGACTCTAAATCTAGTGTCCTTTACATTCAATGTTGAATGTTCTTGGTTCTAAGATCCCTTTAAGTTCTAACATTCTATGTTCTAACATTCTTTGTTCTGTAATTTTATGTTCCAAAGTCCTTTCCAGGGCTAACATGCTATGTTTCATGTGGTAACATTCTAATGCTTTATGTTAGCTTCATTCACTTGAAGGTTCAGCTCATGTTAGTGCCCCATTCACTGGCTGGGCCCACCTGGAGAGAAACCAATGGGTAGGAAGGAGGATCAGGGGTCACAATACAGAGTTAGCTGGCCTTCCAGATCATTCCCCACCTTTTGGGGAGATACAGCGAGATCCAAGGGGAAATAAGTCCAGGATGGATGGATAGGGTTGGGCATGAAGGAAGCATCCTGCCCAGCGGTCACTTTCCCTTGCGGGAAACAAGACTGAGTCTCTGTAGAAGGCTGGACTTCTCTCCCTAGGGCTGGCACCACTCTTTTCCCCTCCCACGGCCTCCTGGATTGTGAAAGCACTGAAGGGTAGGAATCAGCAGGTGCTGAATATGCAGCTCCAGCCACAGGTGCACTCCATCTTTCCCCACCCTTACATGAGCATCTGTGTAAGCACATGCTAGCCATTGCCTGCAGTGTCTCCCCTCCAGTCTATCTCACGAGACTGAGTTATCTTATGATCTTAAAGCTTGGAGAGACCTCGGAAATTGTCTGATTCAATTTGTTCATAGTATAGACAAGAAAAATATGGAAGAGAGAAGTTGTAATTTGTACAAGACAGTAGTAGAGCTGAATTCGAACCCAGGGCTTTGGATTCTGCATCTGTGTGGTACCACGTCATGCTAAACTTGTATTATGTAGATCTGATAGCAGTACTCCCCTGACCAGAAGCCTTTCTTGTTATTCAATCATTTGAGTCCTGTCCAACTCTTCCTGACCCCATTTGGGGTTTTCTTGGCAAAGACATTGCAGTGGTTAGCCATTTCTGTCTCCAGCTCATTTTACAGATGAGGAAACTGAGGCAAATGGGGTTATGGCACCACCTACCTTCTTTAGGGGTCTGGCAAATAAAATACTAACTCTTTAGCTTGGCATTCAAGGCTCTTTAAATCTGGCTCCAGCCTATCATTAACTCAATTCCCTTACACACACACACACACACACACACACACACGCACGCATGCACGCACGTACGCACACACACACCCCACTGTATTTTCCGTTGAAACAAGCTGTTCCTGGATATCTGCCCTTCAATTTCTTCATCTGTAAGATGAGCCGTTTGGACTGGCTAGACTCTGAGGTCACTTCCAGTACACTGTCTATATCCTTCCTTTGTCTTTGCTTGTGACCTCTCCCATGCCCGAAATGGTTTTTTCAGACATCACTGCCTGGTGACAATCCATCCCTTCCTTCAAGCTAAATGATGTCTCCTACTCAAAATCTTCCCCCATCACCCATCCTCAGCTTGTCCCCAGCGATCTTGCCTCTCTCCTGGTTCTTATACCAGTGTTTGCTTTCTCCTATGCTCTTACAGAACTTGTATCATAATATTTCTATCAATTCAATCTAAATATATGTATATATATATTAAGTGCTATACAGAGATTTAAAAAGTGATTTAAAAAAAACCAGTTCCTGCCTTCAATGAGCTTATACTCCACCAGGGGGTATATGGTTGTATGCCATATAAGTATAATATAAGGGAAAATATAATGAGAATAGGAAAAAAATAGATTAAATGTTCTGATTAAATTTGTTTTCTTGTAACTTGTACAAGGAGAATCCTTCCATTGGATGTGCGTGAAGGTAAGTAGGGAAAGCTTCAAGTAAGTAGGGGGAGATGGTACCTGAACCAGACCTTAAAGAAAGGATTTGGATAGATACTGATACAAGGGGAATCCATTTCAGGTACTTTATGTGTGATGCTATAAGCAAAAAAAGGGTTTTAAGAAAGGGTGGGATGAGACCATGGAAATGCGAATAAAATGGTTTGACTGTAACACAGAGTGTATCTGTCTGTGTAGGACAGGACAGGGAGTCAGAAGCCCAGGCCCTGTGGGTGAGGGGCAATGGGAGCTGGGATTGCCCAGATGCCTGGAATTGGCCGGTTTTTCCTCTTAGCTTTGAGAGTAGGTTGGTACCAGATGGTGGAAGGTCTAAGTTTGAACTTAGCATCCTAGAGGCTTAGAGCTGGAAGGACCCTTAGAACATAAAATATTTGAATTCAATTCAACAGAGGGACCTTTGAATATAACATGCCAGTTCTCCACCCCTTCTTTCCCCTTCCCCCAAACCCATAGGATTATAGGATCAGAGGATTTGGAAATAGAATGGATTTTAGTATCTAATTCCTTTGTTCTATGAATAGGGAAAAATGAGACCCAGTTGAATATAAGCTCTTTGAGGGCAAGGACTATTTTTTGCTTTGTTTCTTTATTCCTAGCACCTGATAGCAGTGCCTTGTACATAGTAGGTAATTAATAAATTGTAGGCCGGTAGGTGGCTCAGTGGATAAAGTCCTGGGCCTGGAGTCAGCTAGAC
>JAQQSW010008354.1:0-13493 GCA_028646575.1 Pseudocheirus occidentalis
GATAGAAAAAGTATAACAGAGCCAGATAGAAGTTGAGGCAAATTTGGCGTCTGTAGATAGGGAATAGCATTTTCCTCAGATGACAAATTATTTGAATATTATGTGAAGTTCATCTTTTAACTCTAAGGTATGCCACAAAATGTTTTTTAATAGCAATGTATGAGAAAATAACTAATTCAAAACTCTTTATCCATAAATAACAATTCATTTTCTTGCCTTTTTATCAAATGCTTAAAAGCATTTTAAGCTTTAAAGCAACCCATAACAACTCAGTATATTGTTAAGCAAACATGCATTACCATGTAATCCATTGAAATGCAATCAATCAGAGACTAAGGATATGAAATAAAGTTCAGTAGAAGACAGCTCATCATATTCTATTGAATGTTTTAACAAATCTTTTCTTTTTTTTCCTCTCATTATTTTGGTACCTCGGTGTTTAGAAAAACACATGAAAAATAATGCATAGTCCACATTATCAATCACAAAAGAAAATTGCAGATAGAAAAAAATCACATTGTCTATGCACAAGCTTTCCTTTCCTAAGGACAAACATGGTATTCAGGTAAACCTATTTCAACTCATACTAATTTCTTTTGTCATACCCATCATTTTATAAACCAACATATTTTTTCCACTTGGAGCTTCCTTAACCATTGAGGACTCTAAGGTTCGCTTGTGCTCAGTGACTTTAATTGCCACTGTTTGATAGGAGGATGTGATGTCACTTTTTGTCACTTGTGTATACTGTTGATATGCATCATGTCATCTTCAAAAGTAAATTTCATCTCTGGAAAAGGGAAGGCACCTATGAATGAATTTAAAAAAGAACTGATGATGAAAAGTGTAGACGGGGTGGGGGGAGGGAAAAAGGAAAGCCACACAGAGACAGACTATCAGTTAACTAGATAAAGAAATGAGTAGACCCACAAGACAAAGATGGCAACAACAACAGCAGCTAGCACTTATATGGCACTTTACCATGTTCCAGTCACTGTGCTAAACTCTTTGCAATTATTATATGATTTTATGCTCACGATAGCTCCGGAGTTAGATGCTATTATTACCACCATCTTACAAATCAGAAAACTCAGACAAATTGCAGGAAAGTGTTTTAATCCAGGGTCATAAATCTAGTAAGTACCTGAGGTTTTATTTGAACTTAGATCTTTATAACTTCAGGCCTAGTGTCAAAGAGAAGAAATAAAATCATAATTGCAAAACTCTTAGCCATTTTTTTCTTTTTTCTTTAGTTAAATATTTACCAATTTAGTGTAAAAAAAAAGGTTTAACAATTTTTTTTAATTTTGAGGTCCAAATTCTCTCCCTTCCACTAGTCCCAACCGAGCCCTCCTTGAAAATACAATTTTATTTCAATTATGCATGTAAAATCATGCAAAACATATTTCCATATTTGTCACATTGCAAAAGAAAACAGACAGAAATGTAAAAGTAAAAAATAGTATGCTTCCATCTGCATTCAGTGTTCGTTTTCCCTCTCTGTGTCTGTCTCTCTGTCTCTCTGTCTCTCTCTGTCTCTGTCTTCTGTCTCTCTCTGTCTCTCTCTTTGGAATTGTATGTCATTTTTCATCATGGTTCCTTTAGAATTGTCTTGGATCATTGTCCTGATCAAGACTAGCCAAGGTTTTCTCAGTTGATCATCCTCACCCTAACCTTTGCAATACTGCTAGTACTATGTACAGTGTTCTCCTGGTGCTGTTTATTTTGTATCAGTTCATATAAGTCATTTTGGGTTTTTCTGAAACCATCCTGCTTATCATTTCTCATAGCACAATAGCATTCTATTGCAATCATATACCACAACTTGTTCAGCCTATTCACAATTGATGAGCATTCCCTCAGTTTTCAATTAGTTGTTGTCACCAAAAGAGATGCTATAAATATTTTTGTGCAAGTAGATCCTTTTCCCTATTTTTAGATCTCTTTGAGATAAAGACCTAGTAGCGGTATTTCTGGGCCAAAGGCTCTACACAGTTTTATTCATCTTTGGGCATAGTTCAAATGGTTCTCTAAAATAATTTAACTAGTTCATAACTTTAAAAGAGGGCATTAGTATCCCAAAATTTTCCATTTTTTGAAAGTGCTAGCACTTGTCTAGCACTTGTCATTATTTTTTTTCCATCATGTTAGCCAATCTAATAGGTATATGGTGGATTATAATTGGAATTTTCATTTCTCTAATCAGCAGTTATTTAGAGCTTTTACTATATGTCTACTGATAGTTTTAATTTCTTGTTCTGAAAACTCCTTGTTCATATCCTTTGAACATTTATCAACTGGGATGGCTCTTACTTTTATTTATTTATTTATTTGTTTGTTTGTTTGTTTTTGTTTGTTTTGTTTTGTTTGTTTACTTTTAATTTACACCATTCAGTTCCACAATCCCTTGCGGTTCAAATTTTCTCCCCTACCCTTTTCTTCCCCCCCTCCCCACCATGGAGGCATGTATTCAAATATAGGATCCACAAATACGTTAACATTAAACATTAGTCAGTTTGTAAAGGATTATAACCAATGGAGTGAACGATGAGAAAGAAGAAACAAAACAAAAGAGGGAAAAGAGAGAGAGCAAGTAGTTTGCTTCAGTCTACGATCAGACTCTGTAGTTGTTTTCTGCATGTGGATATCTCTTTCCATCATGAGTCTTATAACCTTGCATTGCTGAGAGGAGCCCAGTCTATCAAAGTTAGTCATCACACATATGTTGTGTCTATAATTGTGTACAAATTGCTCCTGGTTCTGCTCTTCTCATTCAACATCAGTTTATATATGTCTTTCCAGGTTATTACAAAGTCCATCTGCTCCTCATTTCTTATAGCACAATAGTATTCCATTACATTCATATACCACAACTTGTTTAGCTATTCCACAATTGATGGACATCCCCTTGATTTCTAATTTTTTGCTGCCACAAAAAGAGCTGCTATAAATATTTTTGTACATACAAGTCCTTTTCACACATCTATGATCTCTTTGAGACACAATCCTAGAAGTGGTATGGCTGGGTCAAAGGGTGTGCACTTATTTATAGCCCTTTGTGCATAGTTCCACAAAATTCTCTCCAGAATGGTTTAATCAGTTCACAAGTCCACCAACAATGCATTAGTATTCCGTTTTTTCCATATCCTCACCGGCATTTATCATTTTCCTAATTTTATCATCTTAGCCAATCTGATCAGTGAGATGTAGTACCTCAGAGTGCTTTTGATTTGCATTTTTCTAATCGATAGTGATTTAAAGCATTTTATATGCTTATAGATATCTTTAATTTCTTCCTATGAAAACTGCCTGTTCATATCCTTTGACCTTTTATCAATTTGGGAATGACTTGTATCCTTATAAGTTTGATTCAGCTTTCTGTATATTTTAGAAATGAGGCCTTTATGAGAGATATTGGTTGTAAAAATTCTTTTCCAATATTCTATTTCCCTCTTAATCTTGTTTACATTGGCTTTATTTATACAGAAACTTTTCAATTTAATGTAATCAGAATTATCCATTTTGCATTTCATAATGCTAACTCTTGTTTGGTCATAAAATCTTCCCTATGCCATAAATGTGACAGACAAACTATTCCTTGCTTTCCCATATTGCTTACAGTACCAGCCTTTATACCTAGATCATGCACCCATTTTGACTTCATTCTAGAATATGGTGTAAGATATTGGTCTATGCCCAGTTTCTGCCATACTATATTCCAGTTTTCCCAGGAGTTTTTGTCAAGCAGTGATTTCTTATCCCCAAAACTGGGGTCTTTGGTTTTATCAAACCGTAGTCTTTTACTGCTGTGTCTTGTGTACCTAATCTATTCCACTGATCCACTACTCTGTTCCTCAGTCAGTTTTGATGACTGTTTGATGACAGTAGTTTTGATGACTGCTGCTTTATAATACAGATTAAATTCTGGCATGACTAGGCCACCTTCCCTAGCATTTCTTTTCATTAATTCCCTTAATATTCTAGACCTTTTGTTCTTACAAATAAATTTTGTCACCATTTTTTCTAGCTCTACAAAATAATTTTTTGGTAGATTGATTGGTATGGTACCAAATATGTTATTTAATTTAGGTGAAATTTTTTTTATTATATTAGCTAGACCTAGCCATGAGCAGTTGATGTTTTTCCAATTAGTTAGATCTAACTTTATTTGTGTGAAAAGTGTCTTGTAATTGTGTTCATATAGGTTCTGGATTTGTTTTGGCAGGTAGATTCCCAAATATTTTATAATGTCTACAGTAACTTTAAATGGGATTTCTCTTTCTATCTCTTGTTGTTGGGTTTCATTAGAAATATATAGCAAAGCTGAGGATTTATGTGGGTTATTTTATATCTTGTAACTTTGCCAAATTTATTGTCTCAAGTAGTTTTTTACTTGATTATCTAAGTGTATCATCATACCATTTGCAAAGAGTGATAGCTTAGTCTCTTGCATCTTGCATCAGCAAGTTCCTCCCACTGTGGGATTCACAAGTTCTGTTTCTTAACAAAGACTTTATATAATCAAGGGCAAGGCTCAAGTGAAACAAGGAGCTAAGTATTTGTTTGCTTGCCATTCCAAGGAGCAGGGAAGATCTTCAAATCCCCATTATCATTGCCTATTTACTTATGATATCAATTTTTTATATTTAAACCATGTATCTATTTTTGACCTTATCTTGATATATATAGTATGAGATATCAGCCTATGCCAATTTTCTTCAAAATGGCATCCTGGTTTCCCAATAACTTTTGTCAAATGTTGAATATATACCAAAGTCTGGATCTTTGGGTTTATCAAATATTAGATTTTTGTGGTCATTTAGTAACTGTGTGTTGTTTACCTAATCTATTCAAGTGCTCCACTACTCTATTATCCAGTATTAGGTTATTTTGTTGATGACCACTTTGTAATATAATTTGAAATCTGGAATCCTAAGCTGCCTTCCTTCACATTTTTTCACTGGTTTCCTTGATATTCTTCATTTTTGTTCTTCCAGATAATTTTATTATTTTTCTAGCTGTATAAAATAATTCTTTGGTGGTTTAATTGGTAAGTCACTGAATAAGTAAGTTAACATAAAATTGTATTTTTTATTATATTGCTTTGGTCTACCATGACTTTTTAGATGTGATTGTATTTATGTGAAAAGTATTTTGTGATTGTGTTCATATAAATTCCTGGCTTTGAGTTAGCAGATAGACACACAAGTATTTCTGCAGTTACTTTAAGTGCAATAACTCTTTCAATCACTTGCTGCTAGTTTTGTTGACAATATGTAGAAATACTGATGATTTGGGTGGGCTTGTTTTCTGTCTTGCAAATCTCCTGAAGTTGGTCATTGTTTCCACTAGGTTTTAGTTGATTCCCTAGGGTTTTCTAAATATACTATCATTATATCTGAAAAAAAGGGATAGCTTTGTCTGTGTGATCTTTGTGATACACTGCCATACTCTCCATGGTATTGTTTTATTTAAAATTTTTGAATCAATATTCTTTGAGTGTATTAGCCTATAGTTTTCTTTATCTGTATTTCTTATCACTGGTTTAGGTATCAAAACCATACTTGGGTTGTAAAAGAACTTTTTATCAAAACCATACTTGGGTTGTAAAAGAACTTTAATAGGATCCCTTTAACTATGTTTTCAAATAGTTTATACAGTTTGAGATTAACTGTTCCTTAAATGTTTCATATAATTCACTTGTAAATCCATCTAGTCCTGGAATTTTTTTCTAAGGAGATGACTGGGGGGTTATTTAATTTCTTTGTCTAAGAGTTATTTAATTATTCTATTTCCTCTTTTGTTAATTTGGGAAGCTTATGTTTTTGTTCATATTTATTCATTTCATTTACATTATGAGTCATACTAGCATATAACTGGGCAAATAACTGCTAATAATTGCTTGGATTCCATTTCAATGGTGGTGCATTCAGCATTTTTATTTTTGATATTATTAATTTGGTTTTTTATCAAATTAATTAATGGTTTATCTATAATGTGATTGTGGTTTATGGTTTATAGTAATGGTTTATCTATATTGTTGTGTTTTTTTTTAAATAAAACCACCTCTTGGTTGTATTTTTTAGTTCAATGTTTGTTTTTTTACTTTCAATTTTATAAATCTCTCCTTTGATTTTTAGGATTTCCACTTCAAAATTTAATTGGGTGATGTAATTTTGTTCTTTTGCTAGTTTTTTGCAGTAGCATAGCCAATTTATTGATCTGTTCTTTCTTTCTTTTATTGAAATTTATTTTATTTCTTTTATTCTATTTTATTTTATTATTTCTTTTATTTTATCATTTAGAAAAATAAATTTTCCACTAAGTACTGCTTTGGCTCAAATCACAAATTTTGTAATGTTGCCTCATTGTTGCATTATCTTTAGTGAAATTATTGATTGCTTCTATGATTTGTTCTTTGACGCGCTCATTCTTTAGGATTAGATTATTTAATTTCCAATTTAATATTCAGTCTACGTTTCCAAGGTCTTTTATTAAACATAAAAATTTTTGTGACTGTCATGTACAGCTAAGAAAAAAATGTATACTTTCTATTCCCATTCTGTTTTCTCCAGAGGCTTATCATGTCTAAGTTTTCTAAGATTCTATTCCTTTTCTTGACTTCTTTCTTATTTATTTTATGTTTAGATATATCTAGCTCAGACAGGGAAAGATAAGGTCCCCCTGTAGTATGCTTTGATTGTTTATTTCCTTCTGTAATTAATTTAGTTTTTCCTTTAAGAATTTGGATATTGGGTTATTTGATACATATGTGCTTAGTATTTACATTACTTAATTGTTTTTCTTTTTAGCAAGATGTCATTTCCCTGTTCATGCCTTTTAATTAAGTCTATTTCTACTTTTGTTTTATCTGAGATCATGATAACTTCCTGAGATCACATCTGCCTTTTTTACTTTAGCTGAAGCATAGTAGAATCTGCTCCAGCCCTTCACTTTAATTATGTTTACTTAAGCTCTTTGTTTCTTGTAAACAACATATTAGATTCTAGTTCCTAATCTATTCTGCTATCCATTTCCATTTTATAACTGAGTTCATCCTATTCTCATTCGTAGTTATGATTAATAACTGTCCATTTCTTTCTATCCTATTTTATTCTGTTTATTCTGTTCTTTCTTTTTATCCTGTCTCTCTTCTAAAATCTATTTTGTTTCTGACAGCTACTTTCTTCTGTCTGCCCTCCCTTCTATTACCTTGGTTTCCACTGTTCACTTCTATTCCAACTTCCCTATTGAGTAAGATAGTTTTCTATTATTAATTGAGTATGAATGTATGTGTGTATATGTACATATAAATATATATACATATACATATATTCTTTCTTTGAACCAATTTATATGTGACTGAAGTTCAAATATTGCTTCCCCCAAACATTTATTCCTCCATAGTAGAAGCTCTTCCTTGAGTTTCTCTTTTATATGAGATACTTTCTCTATTCTTTCACTCCCTTTCTCTTTCTCCAGTGCATTCCTTTTTATTGACCCTCTATATTTTTATATCTTCCCAACATAATCAACTCATTTACATGACCTTATTTCTATGTAGAATCCTTCTGTCTTAGAAATAATAAAGTTTTTAGAAGTTATATGAATCATCTTCCCATATGGAAAGGTAAAAGCTTAATCTTATTAAGTCCTTAATGAGTTCTCTATCACATTTATCTTTTTCTGATTCCCTGGAGTCATGTATTTCAAAGTCAAATTCACCTCTGTTCATTTCTTCAGGAATTTTTTAAAAGTCTTCAATTTCACTAAATGTCCATTTTTTCCCTTGAAGAATTAAATTCAGCTTTGCTATTAGGTTGTTCTTTTTTATTGTAATCCCAGTTCTTTTACCTTTCAAAATATCGCATTTTAATCCCTCTGCTCCTTTAATGTGGTGGCTGCAAAATCTTGTGTTATCCTGACTATGGTTCCACAGTATTTGAATGGTTTTTTTCTGGTTGTTCAAAGTATTTTCTCTTTGTCCTGGGAGTTCTAGAATTTGGCTTTCCTAATCCTGGGAGTTTTTATTCAGGGTCTTCTTTCAGGTGGTAATTAACAGATTCTTTTAATTTCTTTTTTTTTTTTACCCTATGAATCTAAGATAACAGAACAATTTTCCTCGAAAATTTCTTAAAATGTGATGTTCAGGCTCTTTCTTTGATCATGGCTTCATAAATTCTCTCCCCTCAATATATTTTCCAAATAAGGGGTTTTTTTTTTCCTGATGAGATATTTTGCATTGTCTTCTAGTTTTTCATTCTTTTGACTTTTTTGTTATTTCTTCATTTCTCATTAGCTTCCACTTACCCAATCTAATTCTAAAGGAATTATTTTCTTCAGTGAGATTTTGTACCACTTTTTCCATTTGGTCAATCATACCTTTATTTGTTTAACCTTTTGATGAATTCTGTTTTTTAAGGGGTTATGTTAGGCTTGCACAACATATCGCAGGTGAGCCAGGTGTTCTTCAGGGCTGTCATACATTCTCTACATTTTTTGTGGGATACCCACAATCCTTTGGTGGGCACAAACCACCCTATGTTATGCAGGCCTTCCTTAAGGGAACTTCACATAGTCAGTTTTACTGAGGGATTTGCAATTTTCATGGGCTACCAAAAATTCTTTAGTGGGCTGCAAGCAGCACACTGGCAGTAAGAGGCCCACAATTTTGTGCAGGACTGTGTTGTGTTCTCCAGTATTTCTTTCCCTGTTTTACCAAACCATTCGTTGTCTCTTCATAATTTTCTTCATTTGCTTTCAGTTTTTTGCCTAATTTTCCTCTACTCCTGTGAATTCAAAAATAATTTTTTAGCTCTTCCAGGAATTCTTGTTGGACTTGTATACAATTTACATTTTTCTTTGAGGCATTCTTTATGCTGTTTTGACTTTGTTGCCTTCTTCTGAGTGTTTGTCTTGATTTTCCCTGTCACAATAATACCTTTTATTGTCAAGTTTTTGTTGGTACTGTTGTTGTTTTCTCCTTTTCCCATCTTATTTCTTAACCTTCATCTTTATATTAAAGTTGGGTTCTGTTCCTGGAGGAAGAAAGGATGCTTTCTTAAACTTTATATTTTTTTTGCACTATTGATTTCAAAGTTAGTTCTGAGTGTTTAGAATTTTTTTAGTGCTTACAAGGTGGTATGATCTGTGGAGAGGTGTGCTCACTGTTTTCTTGGTCAGTACTCTGATCCTTGCCTAGCAAGGGTCCTAATCCCTTTAGATTGCAATCAGTACTGCTCCTCAGGGCCCCTGCTTTCTTAAGATGGAAAAGATACTATCCCTCATGGTTCTTTGGTCTTTAACGTCCAAAGGCAATGTTGCTCCTCAGAGAAACTACTCCCTTTTCACCAAAATTCATTCCTCTCAACCTTTGAGCTATGACCCAAAATTGAATAAAAGTAATGGAGTTGCCAAACAGCCTGTTGTAATCAGTTCAGTGCTGGCACTGGAGTGCCTTATAAACCTTTTTTTAAACACTTGCCAGGTCCCTTCCATTTCTGACTTGAGAGCTCCCAAAGCTATTGCTGCTTCTATTGCCAACACCCAGCCCTATTGCTAGTATTTCATCCATGTGGACTGTGGGTCAGCCTCTACCCCTGCCACAGATCTCTTTTTCTGATCTCCTAAGTTGTCTTTGACTGAAAGAATGTGTCATTCCCTATTAATGCATTGTTGGTGGAGTTGTGAACTGATTCCACTATCTGTGGAGCAAATTAGAGCTATACCCTAAAGGTGAACACCCTTTGACCTAGCATTACCACTGCTAGGTCTGCATTCTAAAAGATTTTTTTACAAAGGGAAAGGGCCTATATGCAAAAAAAAATATTTATAGCAGTTCATTTTGGGGGTAAATTAGATATTGAGGAGATGTCTATCAGCTGGGAATGGCTAAACAAGTTGTGGTTTGTGATAATGATGGAATACTCTTGTATATAAAATGATAAGCAGGATTCAAAAAAATACGGGAAGAGTTGCATGATATCATGCAAAGTAATATGTATGTGTACAAAATAACAGCAATATTGTAAGATCATCAGCTGCAGATGACTTGTCTATTCTCATCAATGCAACAATTCAAGACAGCATTGGAAGACTTATGATGAAAAATGTTATCCGTACCCTTAGAAAGAACTGATAGTGTCTTATTACAGATTAAAGCATACTTTTTTAACTTTATTTTTCTTGAGATTTGTCTATATTTTCTTTCACAACATGACTATTATGAATATGTTTTGCATGAATATACAGGTATAACTTATGTTGAATTGCTTGCTTTCTCAATGGGGGGAAAAAGAAGAGACTTTGAAACTCAAAGTTTTAAAAAACAAATGTTAGTATTGTTTTTACATATAACTGGAAGAAAACAAAATACTAAATAAAAAATAGTATAAATCAAGCAAGTAAAAAAGAATGTCACACTCTAAACTTTTGTTGGCTTTGCCACCCCAAAATTCAATTTGAGGCATTACTTTCAAGTTGTTTGGAGGGCAATGTTGGGAGAGCTCAGCTGAATGCTTTATTTATTCCACCATCTTGACTACCTATAAAGTATTTTCAATTTAACTTGATAGACACTTATTAAGCAATTGCTCTATTCCCATTCTATAATGGTAAAAAATAAAATTACATTTTTTACAAAGGTCCAAACAGCTCTTGCCCTCAAGTAGTTGACAGTGTTTTGGTACCCCATAACTGTTGACTGCCAGGATCCTTTGGTTGCTAATGAAGACATATCTGAATGAGAGAAGGGCTTAGATATTGCCAAGTATGGAGAATTGCTAACCTTATGTTACAGTCATCACTGTGTAGCTTCTTATCATATGCTTTACCTAAAATCCTAAAGCATCTAGGTTTCCCAATTATGGCACTGTAGCCAGTTTCATGAAAGCATTAACAGAAACACCAAAGAAAGCACAACTCTGCCTCAAAGAAGCCTCATTTGAATTTCTGACTTTCCATCTTTCCATAAGTCATAGCCAAGGTCTAGTATAAAAGATACTGGAAGCTTAGGTTTTGTGTGTGTGTGTGTGTGTGTGTGTGTGTGTGTGTGTGCCCTACAGCCCACAAGCAATCTCAGAATGGAAGAGAAACTAGTGCCTTCTTTAGAGCTAATGACAACTGCTGTTTTCTTAATCCACAGATTAGTTGTTCTGCCTTCCTGGTTGGGATAATCCAATGTAGGTAAAGAATTTTGATTTTCTTGTTCATTCGTATTTATTTACTCTTTTTCATTCATCTACCCAAGTTACTGTCATGTTAATCTGAACATTAGACTGTTATTATCTAGTTCAATATTACAAAATTGCATTCTGTTGCTTTAAATCTAAGAAAGAAAGTGTAAAGAAAGTTTTTGCTTTAAACTTGAGACAGAAAATGGAAAATGAAGAGCTTCAAGTACAGAAATGTGGAGTTGAGTAGAGTATTATTGGGTATTGGAAAAACCTCCATCTAAATATGTTACATTTTTCTTTTACTTGGAAACAACTATTCTGCTATGTGGGCCAACTTCTCTCTAGAGTCCTCTACAGGTTTTTGAAAACTGTAAAGCTGTATACCATTCCCCACTTCATTGACATTAAGTTGACGTTTGCGTTGAATACAAGTCTAATACTTTTAGTCTGAAAATTGGTACTTTCACCGAGTTAATGTGAAGGTTCTGAAAATGTACACGTAATTTCATTCTAAGCTAGTGCTGCAGAGAAATTTTGTTCAAGAGTAGCTATATGAGAACTTCAGGAAACAGTTTGTGAGAGTAATAGCATCATTACACTTTGAATGACTGAACCAGTCTTCTGTTCCATTAAGCTAACAATGGTATATGTTGCCTTAACTGGTTTAGGTAACAAACACAGAGATCAGGTATTACAAAACCTACAGTTATGAGGATAGAGTTAGAGATGAGGACAGTGCAGGGAGGAGAAGAGCCCCACTTTCCTATCATTCTTTGGTTAACAAGGACATACTTAAGGGAAATATCATTGTTCCTATTGAGGGTTTGTTTGCTTTACCACTGATCTATGCTTTCTTCCCTGTTTCCAAGTATTATGACTGGAAGCATCTCCAGAAAGCAAATCTAGAAACTTATGCTTAATATGCTTAACCCCTCCACCACCACTCCTGTGAGAGAGAGGGAGAGACAGAGACAGAGACAGAGACACAGAGACAGACAGAGACAGAAACAGACAGAGACAGAGACAGAGAGGCAGAGGAAGATGGAGAAAGAGAGACAGAGAGACGGAGTTCATTATCAGATGATACAATGTTTTATATTTTCTAATTAAATGCACATGTTAGTAAACTTGTGGTCCTCTGCAACTCACATTTTCCTTTATGGTCCTTTACATTGTAACATAACTTCAATCTAACATTGTAATGTATATATGCACATGTGGTGAAAGGTTGAAGTGGAAAGATCAATGTCTGTGTAACATTTTTTTCCCATAATAGACACTGACAGTGCTTTTACTGTTGAATATTTATGACTTTGATTTCTATCTCATTGATATCTCATTGCCTCCACCGATCCTAGAGGCAGGAGGACCTGAGTTCAAATTTGACCCCAGAAACGTAACACTAACTAGCTGTGCGACCTTGGTCAAGTCACTTAGCCCCAACTGCCCTGCCTTCCCCCCTCCAAAAAAAGGTAAAAAAAAAATGAATTACTATCATGAGTCTAAGTCAACTAATTCTTCTTCACTGATCAACTAAAAAAGAGCAGGTTCATTAAAACAAGATTTTTTAAATTAAAATTAAGATCAAAAAAAGAAAAGAAAAAAAGGTGCAGAACCATATCTCTCTCTCTGTGTCTCTCTCTGTCTCTGTCTCTGTCTCTCTCTCTCTCTCTCTCTCTCTGTCTCTCTCTCTTTCTCTGTTCATGTGTGTAGGTGGGTCTGCTTCTCTGTGTCTGTGTCTCTGTCCCTCTGTCTCTATCTATCTGTCTGTCTGTCTGTCTCTATCTATCTATCTATCTATCTATCTATCTATCTATTTATCGTCTATCTATCTTTATCTATCTATCTATCTGTCTGTCGTTTGCCTCCTTTTCTCCTTTGTTTGGAGCGCATGGCAGAGAGCTAAAGAACTCCTGAGATCAGAGTAGACCTGAGTGACACAGGGGTCATACACACAACTATCTCAGTTTAACCTCCCTCCTCTAAGTTTTTAATGGTTGTTGGGAGACAGGGGTGCATTAGAGCTACAAGTATTTACAAGCATATGTCACAGGAAGAAAGTTCCTAGACCTAAGACCCAAAAAGGGAGTTTCTTACCTATTCACCTTCTTACCTATTTAAATGGCTGCCTCTCTAAAATGCTTAAGTTTGAGAATTTGGGGACTAAAGTCCTGTTGAAGAAAGGGGAAGTTCCTTTAAGAGACCTTTAATGAGTCAGTCTGGTTGTATAGGTGTTATAGCCAATGGAGTGAACAGTGAAAAAAGAGAAACAAAAGCCAGACATAGAAAAGAATGATAGCATGCATTGCTTCAGTCTCC
>JAQQSW010008355.1:0-13493 GCA_028646575.1 Pseudocheirus occidentalis
GTTCCATGCTTTGATCCTTTTTGTCCACAAAAAAGGATTCTAGAGTTTTATTGCTGTTCTTATTTTGCTTCCTTTTCCTCATGTTGGCCAGTCAATTAATTGGGTTTTTTTAGCTTTGTGAAACTTTGCTTCCAGTGGGGAAAGCTCTGTTCCAAATCACTGGGGTTTTCCCAGCTGCCAGAGCTATTAGGGGGGTGTTGCAGCCCCCTCCCCAGCTTTGGCTTGCTGAAAGCGCTTCCCAGGACCACTACCCAAGACCACGATCTGGATCCAGGCCGCTCAACGCAAGAGCACTTGGCCCTGATCAATTGACTCAGCTCCCCTTTGGGATCCACAGGCCAGGGGCTCTAAAGCAGCCCAGTGGGGGCAGCTGCTGGTTACAGCAGTTCCTGCCCTTCCTCCATTGCTTCCTTGCCACGGGGGGTAGATTGGCCGAACTGCTTTTCCTCCCCCAAGTTTAGCTTGAAAGCTTCACTCACTTTCAGTGACCTCTAATCCTGGTTTAGTAGATGTGAAGATTGCTTGAGGTGCAGTAGATCTTCTCTGAAGCAGACTCACACTGTGGCTTGGGAGGCTCAGTTCCTCCCGACTGCCTTGGAGCCTGGCCGCATGGCGGTTTCAGGCTCGGATGGTCTCAGCTCCCAGCCTGCAGGCCTGCAAGATGAGCCCCTACTGCCGTGCTGCCTTTCTCTAATCCCTATTTTTCATGCCTTGCTAGGTGTGGAGTTGCTGTAGGCTGTAGATCTTCTCTCTTGTTGACTAGCTGTCACTCATCTTGGCTCCTTCCTACCGCCTTGGGGCCTGGCCGTGGTATCGGTTTCAGGCTGGGCTGGCCTCGGCTTGGTCGTGCTGTGATGATCCCCTGCTGCCAAGCTGCCTTCTGTGAGAGATGTGTTTTCTGTATTTTTTGAGTCTGAGAGTCCTAGAATTTGTCCAGACTCATATTTTGTGGGTGTTTAGGGTGGCTGCATGGGAGCTGCGGGACCTTGCTCCTTCTATGCTGCCATCTTGGCTCCCTAACTGTCCTTTTATTAACCTGCTGACTTTACTAATAAAATGATTAAATTACCCAGAAGTTATGTCTCTTGAACCTTTTTAAATATCACAGTAAAAAATGTATAGCAACTTTTTTTGTGTGGCAGCAAAGAATTGGGAATTGAAGCAATGCCCCTTAACTGAGGAATGACTATACATGCTGCAGCATATTATTCTGATGGAATATTATTTTGCTATAAGAAATGATGAGTAGAATGGGTTCAGAAAAACCTGGGATGACATATATGAACTGATGCAGAGTAAAGTGAGCAGAACCAGAACATTATGTAGAGTAACAGCAATATTGTAGCAATGATCAACCATGAAAGACTTAGTTTCTCTGATCAAGACATTGATTCAAGACAATTTCAAATTTCATGAATGAAAAATCCAGCTCCAGAAAAAGAACCGATAAACTCTGAATGTAGATTGAAATATACTTTTTAAAAAAACCTTTATCTTTCACATTTGTGTGTTTTCTATTGCAACATGGCTAACATGGAAATGTTTTGTATGACTTCTCATGTATAATTGATATTGCTTACTTTTCCAAGGAATGTGGGAAGGACAGGAGGATGTGAGAGAATTTGCAACTCAAAATTTTAAAAAAGTAAATGTTAAATTTTTTATGTTAAACTGGGAAATATTTAATGAAAAATTTTTAAATGAAAAGGGACAAAAAATACAGGACAGAAATAAACACCACAAAGGGCGGCTAGGTGGCACAGTGAATAGAGCACCGGCCCTGGAGTCAGGAGTACCTGAGTTCAAATCCGGCCTCAGACACTTAACACAAAAAACTAGCCGTGTGACCTTGGGCAAGTCACTTAACCCCAACTGCCCTCCAAAAAGCAAAAAAAAAAAAAAAAAAGAAATAAACACCACAGGCCCATTTTTTAGAACTGAGATAAAAGGAAATAAACTTTTCCTCTTACAGATTGAGTTCATGGCACCAGCACGTGAAGGGGACAAACTGTCATCTTCACCCTTAACACAAAGTAGGAAGGAGCACAAGGCAGATAAAGAGCTATGGGCTCAGGTTTTCAGTTTTAAAGGTGCAAATAGCCAATCAAGGGAGGCTACACCCACTGATAGGTTAGGCAGAGACCTTTCCATGAGGCAATATAAACATACTACAAAGCTCCTTCAGGTTGACTCCATATGTCCTGAACTGGGCATGGCTAGACAAGTATGAGGTGCATTTTCACTAAATTGTGACTGAGTTTTGGTTTTTTTCCCCTTCCACTTTAAATGTATACAACATAACAATATTCTGAGAAGGAAAACATAAGACTTCACTAGCCTGCCAAAGATGGCCATAGCATAGGAAAATTGAAGAACCTCTGCATTCCTTGGTGAGATGCAGAATATTTAGAATAGAAGAGACTTTAGGCAGCTCAAACCAGGGAGACAGTAGGAGATCTCAAAGGATTGTTAACAATGTGTTTTCTCTGCTCTGTCTGTTAGACTAATTACACTGATTTGGAACTTACAGCCCTGAAGCTATAAAACTAGGCATCCCCTTTGACTTTGCAAAATCCCTGCTAAGTCTATATCCCAAAGAAATCAAAGGAAAGTACAAAAGAGGCTGAGATTTCTCTGTAGTGGGTCAATCAGTGAAGTTAGATTTACAAATCCTGTCTCCCTGGGGACAGACATGTGGCCTAACTCAGCACTAGTGGCCGTGACTGGCTCTCATCTTCTCCATGTCCATGTGGTTGGTTTGGTTTGTCAGTCAAACACCTGAAAGCAGACTTGTTCATTTCCCCCACTACTTTTCACATAAATGTATATGGATACAGATATAAAATACAATACAACGGATAATAAAATACAGAACACTTTACAATAAAGTAGCCACAGGAGGGGAAAAATGTAAAGTAGCAGAAAAAGGAGGGGAAGAAAGAACATAACAGCTTGAACAAGAAAATGAACTCCAACAATTTGTGTCAAATAAGAAACACACCCAAAAATAGAGTGAAAATGGGAGGCTGGGGTGGGGGATTTCCCTCAAAAGCAGGTGCTGTAATCCTTTGCTCAAACAAAGCAATGGTAAGAGAGAAAAGCAGGGAAATGACATTACCCTCAAAAGTACCAAAGAGAGTGAAGCAATATAATCTCTAAATGTCTATGTCCTGAACGTTATAGTATCTAAATTCATAGAGCAAAGAAGTCATAAAAGATGGCAAGAGAAAAGAAACGGAGGGGTCGAGGTGTCTGAGCAGTGAGATTCTTAGGCTGGGTGCAGAGGAACCCTTGGATTCTAGGACAGTGTCCTGAGCTTATTCTGGGCCTCTTACATGGTGACTTCCTTGCCCCTAGCAAGCTTTCAAACTGGATTGAAGTTCTTTAGCCACTTCCACCCTCTGGAGAATATTTTCTCCCATGCACAAAGGGAGGCTTGCCAGGCTGGCATCACCTGCTGGGACATGGGGCTTGGCTCAGGCAATCAGTATGTGTGTACGTGTGTTCATGGATGTACAGCTGGGGCCCTAGATACAGATAAACTCAGATGATTGACCCCAGAGCTGTGATTATCACGTCACCTGTAGAAGACATGACATTGTCTGCAAGGGGAGCCAAGCACATCCCAGAAGAAATCAACTTTTGTCCCAGGTGCTAATTGTGATCAGAAATTACTCTTGATTAATGAGAACAATCAAACGAGCAGCCACTTGCCAGTGGGAGAGAAACTTTTCTGGGCTCCAAGGGAGGTAATGTTTGAATGTGACAGCCACAGAGGGAGGGAGGAAACTGACCTTGTATTAGATGTTTTAATCCCCTTCAGTGATCTCAGAGAACTCTCCCTCACATTTGTTGCCAAGTGCATTATTTCCTTTTGATCCCAATATCTTCCTTCCTATTTTTCTTCCCTGTGCAACTGAAGCATCAACCCTGGTAGCTACTACCTTGCTGGAAGGGTGTGGAGTACATTCCAGGTTCCTGATTATGTTTGATTTCTAAAGACCAACCTACTACAAGAGATGCTTACCAATGGTAGGCTGGCTACCTGGTGATGACCTCCATCCTGGCATTGTTTGTGACTATGGTGACCATGAGAACAAAGCCAAACCAAAAATGGTCTCAGTCCTGTGGTAGCCTCTTCTGTTGCTATAAAAATGCCCCTTTTCTTATTTAATAGTTGGTTCTCCTCCCCCAACATGTAAAACAATTTTAACCCTTTTTTTCCAATTTTGAGTTCCAAATTTTTTCCCTTCCTCCCCTTCCCCCCTCATTGAGAAGGTAAGCAGCTTGACATAGGTTGTAGATGTGCACTGATGTAAAACACATTTCCACATTTCTGTAGGGGGAAAATACAGACTCAAAACACCCCAGGAACTTAAAACATTTACAAAACTTTACGAAATTTGAAAAACTGACAAAACTTTACAAAATAAAGTAAAGAAAAAGTATCTTTGTTCTGCATTCAGGCTCTACCAGTTTTTCCTCTGGAGATGGACAGCACCTTTCATTATAAGTCCTATGGAACTGTCTTGGATCATTGTATTGATGAAAATAGCTGTTATTCCTAGTACATCATCATACAACATTGCTCTTACTGTGTGCCATGTTATGGTCCTACACATTGCACGTAGCATCAATTCAAGTAAATCTTTTCATGTTTTTCTGAGATCATACTGACCATTATTTCTTAAAGCACAATAATATTCCATTGCAATTATATACAACAACTTGTTCAGTTGTTCCCCAATTGATAGATATTGCCTCAATTTTCAATACTTTATCACCACTAAAAGAGTTGCCATAAACATTTTTTGTGCATATAGATCCTTTTCCTTTTTTTTTTAGCTCTTTGGGATGCAGACAGTAGTAGGGTGGGTTGATCAAAGGGTATGCATGATTTTATAGCCCTTTGGGCATAGTTCAAAATTGCTCTCCAGAATGGTTAAATCAGTATACAACTTCACTAATAGTACATCAGTGTTTTTATTTTCCTGCACCCTCTCCAACATTTGTCATTTTCCTTTTCTGTCATATTAGCCAATCTGACAGGTGTGAGGTAGTAGCTCAGAGTTGTTTTAACTTGCTATTCTCACATCATTGGTGATTTAGAACATTTAAAAAAAACCTGACTAGAGATAGCTTGATTACTTTGTATGAAAACTGCTTGTTCATACCCTTTGACCATTTATCAATGGAGGAATGGCTCTTATTTCTCTAAATTTGCCTCAGTTTTCTGTATTTTGAGAAATGAAGTCTTTAGCAGAGAAAGTCACTGTAAAATTTTTTCACAGTAATGATTAACAACTATGTATTCCCTCCATCCTATTTCCCTCTATTTATTCTACTCTCTGTGTCTCTGTCTTTCTCTTTTCTCTCTGTATTTCTGTTTCTTTGTGTCACTGTCTCTCTGTCTCTGTTTGCCTCTCCTTTTTACTGTCCATTCTCAAAAATGTTTAGCTTCTGACTTTTACCTCCCCTAAACTGCCCTCTCTTCTATCAGCTAACCTCCTTTTCTCATCCCCTCCTCTTCCTTCTTCCCTATATGGTAAGATAAATTTCCCTCTTTGAACCAATTCCAATGACAGCAAGATTCATATGCTCCCTCCTTGCTTCCCTTGTTTCTCTCTCTACTCTAAAATCTCTTTCAGGCCTCTTTTTATGTGAGACATTTTATCATACTCTACCTCTCTCTTTCCCTTTCTCCCAGTGCATTCTTCTTTCTCATTACTTAATTTTATTTTTTAAGTAATCATACCATTACATTCAACTACACTCCTGTCTTCAGTCTATGTATGATCCTTCTAATTGCCCAAATAATGGGAAAAGTTTTAGGAGTTATAAATATCATTTTCCACATAGGAATATAAACAATTTAACCTTATCAAATCCTTTATGTTTTCTCTTTCCTGTTTACCGTTTTATGCTTCTTGTTGCATCTTGTATTTTCAAGGCAAATTTTCTATTCAGTTCTGATAGTTTCATCTGGAATGATCAAAAGTCCTCTATTTCATTGAATGTCCTTCTCTCTCTTCCCCCAATCCTGCACCTGCCAAAGGATTTTACTCAGTTTTTCTGGGTAGGTGATTCTTGATTGTAAATCTGGCTTTTTGGCCCTCTGGAATATCATATTCCAAGTCCTCTACTTCTCTAATGTAGAAGCTGCTAACTCTTGTGTTATTCTGACTGTGTCTCTATATTTGAATTGTTTCTTTTTGGCTGTTTGCAATATTTTCTCCTTGATCTGGGAGGTCTGGAATTTGGCTATGATATTCCTGGGTTTTCTTTTGAGGATCTCTTTCAGGACGTGAATTCTTTCCATTTCTATTTCACTCTCTGATTCTAAAATATCAGAGAAGTTTTCCTTGATAATATCTAGGCTCATTTTTTTTAAAATAATGACTTTCAGGTAGTTGAATAATTTTTAATTATCTTCCTTGGATCTATTTTCCAGGTCAGTTGCTTTTCCAATAAGATATTTCACATTTTCTTCTGCTTTTTTATTTAAAAAATTTTATTTGATTGTTTCTTGATTTCTCATCAAGTTGTTAGCTTCCACTTTTCCTAAATTTCTAAATCTTAAGGAATCATTTTCTTTGATGAACTTTTGTACCTCCTTTTCCATTTGGACAATTCTGCCTTTTAAGAAGTTCTTCTTTTCAGTGAATTTTTGTATATCGTTTTCCAATTGGTCAATTCTGTTTTTCAAGGCATTCTTCTCTTCATTGGATTTTTGTGCCTCATTTGCCATTTAGCCAATTCTGGTTTTTAAGGTTTTATTTTCTTCAATTTTTTTGTACCTCCTTTACCAAGCTGTCAACTCTTTTTTCATTATTTTCTTGCGTCACTCTCACTTATTTCCCCAATTTTTCCTTTACCTCTCTTACTTGATTTTTAAAATCCTTTTCAAACTCTTCCATGGCCTGAGACCAATTCATATTTTTCTTTAAGACTTTGGATGCAGGAATTTTGACTATGTCATATTCTTCTTAGTGTGTTTTGTTCTTCCTTGTCACCATACTACCTTTCTATGGTCAGATTTTTTTCTGTTGTTTGCTCATTTTCCAGCTTATTTCTTGAATTTTAACTCTATGCTAATGTGAGGCTCTGCTTCCTAAGTGGAGGGCACTGTCCCAAGCTTCAGGATTTTTATGCCATTGTTTTCAGAGGTAATTCTGGGGCCCTGTAAGTGTTAGGCTCCTCTAAGGTGGTATGATCTAGAGAGAGGTGTGTTTACCAATCTTCTGTACTGTGCACTGGCTTGTGAGCAACCACAAGTACTCATTTCAGCCCTTGAATTATGACCAGAGTCCTTGTTACCCTGTGGCTGCAAGCTCTGGTGTGCTAGTGCTCCTCTTCACGTAGGGATTAAGACCCAGTATTATGACCCAGATTCAAAGACAAGCAATGCAAGAGAGTCCTGCCTCTGATGCCAGCAAAGGGACTTTTGTAAATTTCCTTCTGACCCACTGTCCAATCCTCTTACAACATGTGTGCTGAGAGGTCTGGAAATTACCACTGCTGCCACTGATTCAGTGTCCCTGAGTATTGCTTCTGGTTTGCTGTGGCCTGGTTTGTGCTGGTGTGTGTACATTTTGCATTTAATCAATGTGGCTAGCCTATCAGAGTTGTGCTCTCTAAAGTAGAGTTTGAGTGCTTAGTAGTTTAAACTCTACTATAAGAAATGAAGAGCTTGATGATTTTAGAAAAACACAGAAAGACTTGCACAAAATAATAAAGAGTGAAACAAGCAGAACCAAGAAAACACTTTATACAGTAACAGCAATGCTGTTTTAAGGATAGGTCATTTTTACTGTTATAATACCCAAATTAACTATAAAGGGCATATGAAGAAAGATGCTATCTGCATCCAGAGAAAGAACCGAGAAATAGAAGTACATATGAAATAATTTTATATATATATATATGCACACCAATTTGTGTCTAATGGCAGCCATCCCTAAGGTAGGGAGTGGGGAATGAAGAAAAAAAAGAAATGTACATGATAATCTTGTTGTATATTTGAAAGGAATAGCAAATTGTCCATAGTATATTTACAGCTTCATAGGTAATCATCTTTTTATTGTACTGTTATAGTAATGCTTGTTTTATTCCCTAAATTAAAAAGAAAGTTAAAGAAAGGAAATGAAAAATCCAAAGAAGAGGGTAAGGATGAACACAATCATCGTCCTTTTAAAAAATAATAGGATGGGGCGGCTAGGTGGTGCAGTGAATAGAACACTGGCCCTGGAGTCAGGAGTACCTGAGTTCAAATATGGCCTCAGACACTTAACACAAAAACTAGCCGTGTGACCTTGGGCAAGTCACTTAATCCCAACTGCCCTCCAAAAAAAAAAAGCAAAAAAAAAATAATAGGACACCTTGATCAGAGAGAATAATCCTAGTGAACCCACAATGGAAAAGAAACCAGATTTGCTACTGTTGAAGTAGCAAAATTCATGGGCAGTACCATCCCATATCCTAAACAGGTGTTTACTGGCATGAAGGCAAACTTTGCTTCTTTTAGATCAAGAAAAGGGGCCAAAATATTTAATACTTCAAGGTGAGATTATGCCATGTTGAGGTTTCAAAGGTGGACTCTTTTACTGACATGAAGAACCCCATTGAGTAGAAGTGGTTACATCACATGGGGGTCTTATGGTCCCATACATACCACAGCAACGACATCTTTATTCCCATGTCCATCTCCAAACTTTGCATTTCTTGTGAGCGGATAAAATGAATTGTTTATTTTGGCAGAGTTTATGATGTCTCTGATAGGTACTAACTTGCTCCATGATGAATTGTATGCCATTGGAAGCAGCAGCAAAATTATTCCCTTAATCCTACCTGAAAACTGGAAGGTCTTTAATTATCTATTTCTCTCCTCCTCAGGCTCCTATCATTGAGCCAAACTCATAGTCAGGACCCAGAAAACTGTATTAATAAAAATTTCATCTGTCGACTACTTGAGGATGTTATAGAAAACAGAAAACAGAAAATACAGTGATTATGGATCCTGAATTTTCTCTATAGCATGGACACTCTGTTCTTAGGAAATAGAAGGCACCCATGGAGGAAATTATGTGTTTTGAAATGTCCTTGATAGGAGCTGCAGCATTAGCAAACTAACTGGCACTTAACTCCTATATCCTGAACAGTTTTTAATTGTGCCAAGAGCAATCCTATTGGTACGTGCGTGCATGTGTGCGAGCGTGTGTGTGATGGACTTGTTTGGCAGTCTGGTGAATCCTATAGGCCACTTCTCAGATTAATGTTACCTACCTTCATAATTGAAGAAAATACTCAATTTCTACTAGAAATTAATGAAAATAAAGATGTATTTTTTCTATATCCAAGTTCACAGACCCCTGAAATAAATCTGTGAGACTCTTAGGGGTCTATAGACCTCAGGTCAAAAATCCTTGCATTAAATTGAGGATGATATTACAATCAATTTGCTAAATGGAAGTAGGCCAGGACCATGCAGAATCAGACCATCCTGATCCTTCAAAGGTGGAAATTTTTTCATGAAGAACACTGTTGCTCAAAAGTGTCTATTCATTCTTGGTTTAAGAGATAATATATTTTTATACCCACTAAAACATACCTCCCAAGTCCAGCTTGATGAAAAACCCAATTTCCAATATCTGTTTCTGGAAAAAGTAGATCAAAATTTCACAATCTGGAAACCCAATTTCCAATATCTGAGGTCACCAATCTCCTTGAGGAGATTGTCACTAGGTCAAGTGTCTGATGAAATTTAATCAGAACCTGAGTATTCAAATACACAGTCTCTTGAATAAGAGCATATTTATGTACTCCCAGATAAAACCAGTTCCAAAGATATTTAACTAAAAAACTAGTTGAGGGGCAGTGAATAGAGCACTGGCCCTGAAGTCAGGAGGACCATGAATTCAAATCCAGTCTCAGACACTTGATATTTAACTAGCTGTGTGACCTTGGATAAGTCACTTAACCCCAATTGCCTTGCTTTGCCCTCCCTTCCAAAAATATAATTATTTGAAACAATTAATATTTTTTAATCAAAGTAGCAGGATATAAAGTAAATTCACATGTCTCCAGCATTCCTTTATATCACAAACAAAATACTCTAGACAGCATAAAATACCTGCCCCCAAAAATCCAGTAACTATATAAACAAAATTATTTTTAAGAAACCCTTTTCATACAAATAAAACCAGATTTAAATAATTGTAGATGAACAATTTATTAATTGTTCATGAGTAGGCAGGGCCAAAATAATAAGAATGAAAATTTTACCCAAACTAATTTATGAATTCAATGCCATCCCAATTAAATTACCAGAAATTATTTGACTGCAATAGACAAAAATATTAACAAAATTCATTTGAAAACAAGAAGTCAAGAAAATCAAAGGAAATAATGGGAATAATGTAAAGGAAGGAGGCTTAGCAGTACTAGATATGAAACCATATTATATGGTGGTAATTACCAAAACTATTTGGTACTGCTGAGAAATAGAAATATTGATAAATGGAATAAAGTAAACAAAAATGTGTAGCAGCAAATAAATATAGTAACCTTTTATCTGACAACTGTAAAGACTTAATATTTTGGCTTAAGAATTCATTATTTGTTCAAAATTTGGAGGGAAACTGGAAAGCAGCATGACAGAAAGTGAGCATAGGCCAATATCCTACACCATTTACCAAGCTAAGGCCCAAATGGACATAACCTAGACATAAAAAGAGAGATTATAAGAGAATTCGAAGAACATGGAATCCAGCACTCATCAGATTTATGGATAGATGAACAATTTAAGGATAAACAAGAGATAGTCGAATAAGGTATAATACGGATAATTTTGGTTACATTAAATTTAAAAGGATGTGTAAAAATAAAGCAAATGTAACCAAGACTGGAAGGAAAGCTGAAAATGGGGAGAACATTTTTATAGATAGTTTGTCAGATAAAGATTTCACATCTCAAATACATAAAGAAGCCGGGCAAATCTCATAAGAATATGAATCATTCCCCAATTGATAAATGGTTAAAGGATATAAACAAGCAGTTTTCCAAAGAAGAAACCAAAACAAGTTATAGTACTATAAAATGCTCTAAATTATTATTTATTAAATAAATGCAAGTTCAAACAATCCTGAGATAGGATTTGCATCTATCAGATTGGCTAAAATGATTGAAGAGGAAAGTGACAAATGTTGGAGGGGATATGGGGAAATGGGGACACCAATACATTATTGCTTGAATTGTAAGATGATTTAACAATTTTGGAGAGCAATCTGGAATTATACCCAAAGAGTTATTAAACTACCTAGACCCTTTGTCTCAGTAATTCCATTACTAGATCTGTTTCCAAAGATGGTTAGGGAAAAAGAAAAAGGAATCTCTATGTTCTAAAATGTTTATAGCAGCTCTTTTTGTGGATTTTAAGGATTCTGCCAGTATCCTAAACAGACTGGAATTGGTTCTATTGAAAGTTGACACTCCATTTACACAGGTGGGGTCTGGTTACACCAGAGCCAGACCATCCATTGTCTTGCTGACATCAGCAAAATCTTCAGGGAATTCAAAAGTCACTTCAACATATCTCCTCCCTACACACACACACACACACACACACACACACACACACACACACACACAGATATATACACACATAGATATACATAGATATATGCATAAGTGTATATATGTGTATATGTGCATGTGTGTATGTATACATGACAAGGATTCCCCCCCCACACACACACACACTCCTACTCAAAATCCTTGTCCCATAGAATGTAGATAAAATCATTCAAGCATGTTTTCAAAAGGAAAGTGCTTTCTGTCACATGCTGTATAGGTGACATCCCAAACCTACTTTCAAATGCAAACTTCAGTTGTTGCATTGAGTCTATACTCTCTGAACCAGAGACTGTCTCTGGGCTTATACCATAAGAAAGTCATCAATGAGAAGACAGTTCCCATCCACACTACTTTTTGTGATTTCAAAGAATTGGAAACAAAGTCGTTGTCCACCAACTGGGGAGTGGCTTGAGAACTTGTGGCACATGAATGTAATGGAATATTATTGTGCTATGAGAAATGATGTGTATGATGAATACAGAGAAACATGAACAGATTAATACAAACTGATAAAAAGTAAAGTAAGCAGAGCCAAGAAAACCTGATGACTGCAACAATGTAAATTGAATGAACAACCATACCCATGACAATCAAGAATGAATGTAACAGTGAAATGGCAAGTCTTAACAGAGCAACCACAGAGTCCAAATGAAAAGTTTTAAGGAGCTTTAATTAGCCAGCTGGCTACTGTCTCCACACCCATTTGAAAGGAGAGCAGCAAATAGCTCAGGGATACAGAATCTTTGATACACTATAGTTTCATTGTTTGAATGTGCAAGTAAGTTGCTGAGGCAAGGGGGGGTGATTACAGGGCATGAGCAAGAAGAAGAATGACTAGGCAAGGGGGGAGTTTGTGATAACATCTGTAGGCAGAGGATTGTAGGGTAAGCAGAGAGGGGCACAGGGCATGATGACCTAGAAGAAAAACAAATGGAGAACAGACAAATTTCTCTGGGTCAGTTTCTTGACTCCTGTCTTAAGTCCACGAAGTTTCTACTCCACTAGTTCCTGGCCACTTCAACAGAATTACAAAGACCCAAAAGGATTCAAATGAAGAGATGTGAGAGGACACTTTCAGCTCACCCTGTCACAGATGAGGGAGATTTACCGGGGTGAGACGTTACACATTTTTGAATTTTTCACTGTTGATGACTTGTTCTGAATGTTTTTTCTTTTCTTTGTCTTTGTCTTTTGGTCCTTAAAATACACTATTTGTGGTAGATACAGCAAGGTCCCACAGCTCCCACACCGCCACCCTAAACACCCAGAAAATATGAGCCCAGATAAAGCCTAGGACTCTCAGACTCACACAAAAATACAGAGAACCCATCTCTCTCTGAAGGCAGCTCGGCAGCAGGGGCTCATCGTGGCAGCCGGGAATGGAGGCTGGAACAGCCTGAAGCCGAGGCTGCAGCCAGGCCCGGGCGGTGGGAAGTAGCCTGGCCAAGCTGAGCCAAGCGGGCACCGGAGCCAGTCTGCAGGAGAGATCTACAGCCTCCAGCACCTCCACATCTGCCAAGGCATGAGGAATGGGATGGGAGAGGGGCAGCTCACGCCGCAGTGGAGCAGAGACTTGGCCAGCCCCAAACCGCAGCCCCGGCCGGGCGAGGCCCCAGGGTGGCCTGGAGGAGCTGAGTCTTGCAAAGAGTCTACTTCAAAGAAAATCTAAAGCACCTGTCTAAGGGAATCTTCAAATCCTCAGAGACGGTTAGTGAAAGTGAAACTTTGAAAATTAATTTTGGAGTGGTAAAGCAATTCGACCAATCTGCCCCCGGGGCAAGAAAGCGGGGGGGTGGGTGGGAAGGGAACTGCTAGAACAGGCAGCGGCCCCCACCAGGCTGCTTCAGAGCCCCTGGCCTGCG
>JAQQSW010008356.1:0-13493 GCA_028646575.1 Pseudocheirus occidentalis
CAGGGAGGAGCTCCCTGCCCTGCTAGAAAGCTAGAGAGGTGTTGGAGGAGGGCATAAAAGGGAACAGATTGTGGGAGGAGTCTTACAGTGGGATCAATGTTCTGGGCTGGGGGGTAGGGACAAAAAGGGGAGAAAATTTGTAACTCAAAACCTTGTGGAAATGAATGATGTAACCAAGAAAATAAATTAAAATTAAAAAAAATAAAACTATACCAACTCTTTCCCATGTACCCTGAGAAGTATCAGTGAGAGGTGGTGTTGGAGCATCTCAAGCACCTGATTGGTCCCTAGAGAAGGTGAAGCTTCATGTCTCAGTCTGCTGGTTAGGGGAGGAGGATTTTGTGAACAATGTTAAGTCCCTGGGCAGCTCAGGACCCAGCCTTCTAGATACATGAGGGAGAACTCTGGACAGCACCAGCAACCTAGAAAAGAGGATATCCTGTGCATGACCCTAGATTTAGAGAGTCATCAAGGGATTGAGCTACAATATGGAGGAGCAAAAACCTAGACTTTGTTCTGTGCTATTTCTAGGAATTATTTGGATGATGTATGTCCAGTGGAAAAGAGGTTGCTTTTCTGGAGATTCTATATTTAGATTTTTTTCCTCTGGGGGAGTCTAAGCCTTAAAATGGTGAGATAGGACTAATGACCTTCAGCCTGTTTTGGTGGATGTAGCTGCTGTGATGCTGGGGCATAGGTGAACCTCAGTAAAATGTTGGAGTGGGATACCTCTCTAGCAACATTTTCTTCTGAGGTGAATTGTAACAATCATTTGTGACCTTTTGTGAGCTCTCAGTATTTTCTGTATTCTATCCGTGGAAGTAAAATGAAAGCTAGCTTGAGCCTAATATTAATTGTTACCTTGAGTGCTTGAATAGAAGCTAAAATCCTTTTTATCCATGTCTGTAGAAACCTAGAAACAGATTATATGTTGAAATTCCTAGTGGGAAATCTTTTGGGGAGGGAAAAGAATGAGCCAAGCAATGTGATATTCACAGTATCCCTCAATATTGAACCCAGTCCATCTAAACCCCAGTGTGATGGGTAGAATTTGAAATAACAGAGGAAACAAAGGTTCAAACTTCTGAGCATATTAATTTATTAAGCAAAGCATGCTATTTGCATAACAAACTGGGACCAGGTCTCCTCATCTTAGCACTGGACCCAAAATACAGGGGGAGACAGATTTTTATGCAAAAGAAAACAAACAATAAGATATAAACCAGGATACAAGGTTAGATAATCTGATTTCTAATTGGAGGAAAGATTAGAAATTTTCCAAATTGGGAGGGGGATGAGTGACTTTAAAGAATTTGGGGGGGGGATGAGCAGGTGTAATTTCCTGAAATCAGAAAAAGAAGTGTTTCCCTCCCTCTCCGCACAAGTGTCTGTATTCAATCAAAGGAACAATAACTGATTGACCAGTATGAGACCAGTTTTCATAAAAGATATAGAGATTGATTGAGATATATAACTGTGAAAAGTCCTTATATCAGTCTTCAGATCTGACTATTCTTGTAGGTGTAATGTCCGTCCTTAGTCTCTAAGCAGCAGGTAGAGGTGATCTAGCTTCCCAGTCACGCAAGGCTAGGGTCAAACAATGTAATAAAATTTTCTTACAAGACAGAAATTGGACTAGACCCCTAACTGAATGGAAAGGGAACTGAGCTAGCCCCAGAACTGATGGAATCAGGTTGGTTTAGAAAATTCTCACAATTCCTCACCAGAGCCTTGGGGTGTTGTGTTCCAAGTTACATACTTAAGTTTAATCTCTTGCATGTTTTGTTCTTGCCTGGATGCAGTAGAAAGCTGGGAAAGAATTTCCATGGAGTTCCTCTTGTTTGCATTTTTCTTTTTTAAAAGAGAACTTCTTTAAAGAAAGTCATGAGAGTCCTTAAAAATAGTACGAATAAGTATGGTTAAGAGTGAAACTTGAAAACAAATCTTGAATGTGTGTGTGTTGAGGTGGGGGATAGGAAGTAGGGTGAGGGAGACCTGATTTAAGAAGCAGTTGTTCAGAACAGAACTTCTAATTGAGGTTGTTTTGCATGGAAGCCTCATTCAAACCTGCAAGTATTTCACTGTTTAAAGTGTTTACAATTCCTTATTTCACAAGTGACTCCTAGTTGCTCAGTCTAAACTTTGGTACCCAACACTCAGGGTCCCGGGGCCCTAGTAGTATCACATGACTTTTCTTTTCGTCAAGAACATGGAAACAAAGGAGAAGCCAGGTATTGGTCAACAATAACAATTTGTAAGCCATAAATTCTATTGTGCCAATGACCCCTCACTGTGCCTGGATAAGAGCTTTCATAAAAAAAAAGAAAGGGGAACAAGAACCTAGACTCTGTCCTTTCCTTATTACTATGGGTTATTTGGGCAGTGCCAATCCAACAGAAAGGGGGATTATTATTTTTGGCAGCTCTAGGAGGAGTCCCAGATGCTATAAGGGATACTATAAGATTGGAAGCTTGTATAGATAGACCCTGAGGTATACTGGAAAATATTTAACAACTGACTCTCCAAATGAGCAGGACATGCTTTTATTCAAATTTGCCTTATTAACATTTTCTCCATCATCTTTCTTAAGCCTAGACAATCAAGAAAATAAAAAAGTCAAGATTAGATTCATTGCATTTGCCAATTTCTAAGGTGTAAATTCTCACACTGAAAATTTAAAAATTGGATCCAGCTAGCCAAGTCTAGCATGCCCCTGGGTAGACCTCATCATAATGGTCGAATAGGACATTCCTAGTAAGTCTAAGTTAATTTTTTTCTTCTGGGGGAACTGTATTAATCATTTATGAACTGTAATAACTGTCCATATTAGCTTATTTTGAATAATTATAACAAGCTCTTAATTTAGCTATTCAATTAATTGAATAATAAATTAATTAAGGAGAGGTAGAAAGCCATTTAGATTTGTGACTTTAAGTATTACTTAACTTTTCTTTTTGCAAAGCTCCTCATTATCAGTCTCCTTTCCACCCAGGCATAATGGAAAGAGCACTAGATTGGGCAACTGTAAATGAAGGGCCTGGGCTAAGATCTTCCCAGTTTTTAAATATCAAGATTCTATGATTCTAGCAAAGATCAAGAAATAAAACTGGGTGGTGGGGGGTTGGTCAGAGTTAGTAACCACACCTGTTGTTCCTTTGGGTTCCCCCTTCAAGCCAAATGAATTTAGGGATTCCCTCCCTTGTCTTGGTTCGCTTTTCTACCTTGGAGGGAGCTTCCTTCGCCCTCTGTACCCTGAGCACCTTTAAAGGTATTCCACTTCCCTGGGCAGCAGTAATCCTTTGAAACTGGGTAACTTCCCTCTGATACTTATAATTAGGCTACTGAATGTGCCTGGCTCTTTTTGTAACACTCTTGGATAAATGGCCCTTGAAGATTTGTGGGTTACTGAATCCTTCTGCCTCAGTAAACCTGAAATAATCCTAGGCAGTGGATAAAAAGCCAATGTCAGACATCCTAATTTTAGTTTTCTCCCTTGTGATTACATTTAGGAAGTATTTATTTAACACTTCAGTTATTTTGCTATTCTCTCTGACTTCATTTTGCAAAATATCCTGTAATAATCTGCCTCCTTCACTGGTTCCCTTGCTATTCTAGTCCTAGAAAACACTTTGAGCCCTGTGTTCAGCAGCTCTAGCCAGGAATATTTCAAAGCTTCATCTTGCATTACTAATGCTCTCCTTTATCTCCATCCACTATCGCTCTGCATTCTTTCTGGGTTTTCATTATGGAGTGTTTTCCTTGCTCTCATTTAGCCTGTTTTGGTGGATGTTTCCCATGTCTCAATGAGTATTTTTCTATATTATATGTTTCTTTATGAGTCTGTAGAGGATATCTGTTTTCCCTTCTCCCTTGTTCCTTTTGTCACTACACACCATCGTGGAGGCATAAAAATTCTACTTCTGTGATTTAATGGTCTGATTTTGTCTCTCAGCAGCATTAGTGTTCCTTTGAGGTCAGATCCTGCCCAAATCCTACTTTTCATCCCACTGGAAAGGGATAGTTATCACTGTGCAAAAATCAGTTAACATTAGATTAAAATTTCCATTGCATTCAAGAAATCAGCTCTGTCATTTTACATACTGGCTTCTTGACTCAGTGACTCAGTAACTCTATTAGAAATTCCTGATACAAAACCCATTAATTTTAATGACTTCTGAGATGAGTTGAGGGAAAAAGCTCCCCCTATGTAAGAGCTGTTTAAAGGTCTGCAACTACAGGTGTTGCAGACTTTCCCCCAAGCCTAGGGGAAATACCAAATTTCTCTCTCTGTGTCTCTCTGAAGTTTTTTCTGCTTCTCTCTGGTCTCTTTCTTTATCTCTGTCTTGATCTCTCTCTGTCTGTCTATCAGTCAGCTTTTCCCCTATTTGGGGAAAGAACCCAGGGGGCCCAAGTCTACCTTTGCCTGTGTGCCCCAGGGCATCTTATGAGGACAGGGTCTTAGACTCTGAGTATATACTAGGGAATATAATATAGTTTTAGTCTAATACTGCTGTGCCAGCATTTTTAGCCTTTTGAGGGATTCTAAACAGAGATCTATACTTGGGAAGCTGAATTATGATATGGAGCCAAGTCTGCACTTCAAGTCTGAGTACCTCAGTTTAAATTCTGAGTGTGCCACTTGTTTCTTGTATGACCTTAGACATAAATAATAATAACAATAACTATAATCATAGCTCATATGTATATAGTGCTTTAAGGATAGCAAAGTGCTTTACATATATTATTGATTCATTTAATCCTTACAATAGCCTTGTGAGATAGTTGCGGTTGTTATCCCATTTTATAGGTGAAGAAACTAAGTTTGAGGGAGGTTAAGTAAGTGGCTAGGGTCACAATAATAGTAAGTGTCTAAGGCAGGATTTAAACTCATATCCTCTTGACTCTATCCACTGGACCACACAATTAGACCTTAGTTCTTTCAACTCTAAGATAAGGGTATCTCAAAGATTCCTTCCAGATATTAATCTATGATCTTAGTATCACTGCAGGAAGGACATTTTAATATCTGCTACTACCTCCATACAGAATCAATCATTTACCAATAGTCATTAAACAAGCAAGCATTTATTAAGTGTCACTCTGTGTGTTAGACACTTCACTGGTTGCTGAAGATGCAATGGAAAAATGAGCAAGTCCTTGCCTTCAGGGAGCTTGCACTGTATTGCTGCCCCCTCTGAACACTCACCCTCTCTGTATCAGGTTTTGAAGAAGCACCATGACCAGCACTGGGCCAGGTCCACGGTGGGTACTCAATACATAGACTAGTATGTTGTCAATCCTTCATTCTCAAAGAAGATCAATGACATCAGGAGGAGAATGTCTTGCCTTGCAAGTTTAAGTGAGGCAGAGCTGTTAAAAGTCATCAGTCTCACTCTCTCCTCTAGGGTCATTGGTGTTCAGTGGCAACACATAGGTCAGAACATCTGGTGATGGCCCTGGATGCAGTGTGCAACTTTGACCTTTTTAAGCTAAAGTCTTTCCTAGGTCTCAGTTTGTCTTAGGCAACACCCATTCAGTGATTAAGGGTTAGGTAAGAATTGAGCCAAAATGATGATATGACGGCAATCCCTGATTAATTCTCTGGAGATTTCTGTAGGAAATAAAACTCTGTATCCCCCAAATTGCTCTGGTAAAATCATTCTAGTATTGGCATTCAATCAAGGCTTCAACCAAGGGTGCTGACCTTTAGGAAGACCTGAGGCAGGATCTCCCTTTGTATGTTCATTTGCATATTTTAGCAAAGCCAGCAGTGACCTGTATATTTCTATCTGTTTGTGACCAAGTTCGTCTGCAAAAACAGTGCTGCTAGCCATCTTCTCAAGAGAGGTGTTAAGAGGACTAGGAGGTGGAGTGAAAAAAGTTTACTAAATTTGGAGGCAAAGGTCCTAGGTGCCTCTCCTAGATCTGGCACTTTCCACTAATGTGACCTTGACCAAGTTAATTCAATTTCTCTGGTTCTCAGTTTCCCTATCTGTAAAGAAAGGCTGAACTTTCTAACCTCTAAGCTCATTCCAGTCTAAATTGATCATCTTACCATCCCATAGTCTCTAAAGTGTTTATGGGAAGTTTATAGTAAATTTTCCAGCTGTTGTTCATTCATTTATGGAGAAAAGCCCCATTATTGGACTCTTCTACCTTACTGAGTCCTATCTATAGGAAGTGACTGACACCCCACCCCCAGCCCCGTTTGATTCTTTATACTTATCATATATCATATATTTAGAGCTGAAGGGTACTTTAGAGGTCATAGAGTCTAAGCCCCAGTTTTGCAGATGAAGAAACCCCAGGATTCCACAGCTAGTGAGTATCTGAGACAGGGTTTGCTCTCATTCCTGCCTGACTCAAAGTCCGGCGCTCTATTTTCACTGCATGTTGCCATCAAGATGTCTTGACTCAAATGCAGATTTTTGCCATGGAGGAAATGTGGTGGTTTATGTGATAGATTATGCAGGCACTTAAGATGCAGACCCATAGCCAAGAAGCTTTGTGCTTGTTGCAGGGTTTTTGCCTTGCTTAGACCATTATTCAACCCAGAGTTGTAACTAGGAATTTTTGTGCCTGGGCTAAGTATCACAAACCACGTCTGAATAATTTGACCGGAAACATGCCTTTGGTTGGAGGGAAATGAGTCAGTCCTTGAACATGGGCAGAAGACTGCTGATGTAAAGGTGAAGGCGGGTGGCAAAGTGAGGGTAGGCACTCCCCACAGCCAAGTCTGTTAGCTTCCAGTTTTAATTAATGATTTGTGCTAATGAGATGCTGTAAGAAGCCAGTGATGTCATTCTTCTTTAAAGTCAGTGCTCTATAAATTTGGCACTCTGGGCCAAAGCTTTGGTCAGCCCATTCTAGTTATTATTTTTAATTAATATTCCTTTGAGTTAGTGAAGCCTAGTCTTGTAGGTAGTTTAACCTATGGCGAGGTATTTATTGACCGCATTCTCCTTAGAAGTCTAATAGGCTGACTTTGGCTCAGTCTTCCTGACCTCTTATTCAGTACCTATGGGACAGACGGCCCAACTCTTCCCTGGTGTTTCCTTGACTTATGTGAGACACAAATTTCTGCAGCTGCATATTGATGCTGTTATAGACAACAACTTAGTGTTTCAGAGGAGTGTGCATGTTACAAAAAGGGCAGCAGGTGTTATTTAGACTAAATTGACCTTGAAATTGATTTCTTTATTTTATGACTTACTGAGAGGAGATTAATACTTTTTTTCCCCCTGCAGTCTGAAACAATTTACATGGTAATAGAAGGCGTAGTCAGTCAAATAAATTGCTAGAAGTGGTAGTGTTCCAAGAAAAAAATATGGATCTTACTTGCATTGATTTCTTTGCCCTAGGGAGAAGCTGAGATTTTAACATCTGGGAATAGGGAGCTAAATTTTCTCTCTCATTTTAAAAGCAGAGGGCTGAAAAGCTTAATCTGACATTTACACTGCATTTTCTTGGTCGGGGAAAATTAGGGGGCAGACTGTGCTCTTCATTCAAAGGTTAACCAACATTTCCAGGGATGTTAAGCTCTGGGTGGTTGATATGAGGACAGGTAGGGTGGGCACAAATAGTATTTAAAGCAGGCGTGTCAACAGCCAGCCTTGTGGAACTTGTGAACCACTAGGCTGTCAGTGGGAGATCACTGTGAAGGTGAATGCAAAATTGGTGAAAAGTGGGGCCCGGACAAGGGATGTGAAAGAAATTAGGAAGTTCAGATCTTCCTTGATCTTCTAATCTTGGTAAACTGGTCAACTTTCCCTTCAAGGAACATCTATGATGTCTCCATTAGGCACAAGGTGAGGTGTTAATAGAAATTTTTGCACCTGAGAAATTCCACTAAGTGTAGGACAGGAAGAGGGAGGAGCAGGACAGGTAAGGTGAGAATCTCACCCCAATCTGTACTTGGTAGTTCTGGATTTCCCAATTCTTGATAATTAGATGCTAAGCTTTGCTCTAACTCTTAAGGGACTACCAATGCTCTCAAAAGTTGGCATCTAGAGGCAAAGCCCCAGTTGTCCTACTCTGGTTATAGTTCTCTATGCATGTCACTGGTAATATAAGGGTTAAAAAGAAGAAAAAATGGTAACCCATCTCTTGGCCTCAAAAGGTTTACTCTCTACTAAGAATCTGAGGGGGGAAGAGAAGGATGGCATATATAGAAGTATAATATAATGTAGAATTTGGTAGCAGCAAAAATTGGTCTAAAACCATTTAAGGAAGTTGCAAAATTATCACTTTCGTAGGGGTGTGGGGGTGAGGTTAGGTAAGACTTTGTGGAAGCAGTGGCACCTATAGACATAGAGTCATCGATTTAGAATAGGAAGGATCTAGCTGAACTCCCTGATGACATGACTGAGGCTCCAATGACATTAAGAGCCTTGTCCAAAGTTGCATTAGTAATTAGTATCGGGCTTGAGATTTGAATGCAGGACCCGCTACCCTAGAGCCAGTAGTCTTTCTACTGTATCACACTGGTAGGGTGTTTGAGTGGCTTTTGAAGGAACAGAGAGGGATTTTCACAGGCAAAGGTTTATAGGGATGCATGACCCAGACATGGATGTGTAAATGATCAGAGATGGAGAGTGAAGGATGAGGCCTAGGATCAACTCTGAGTCTGGAGCATAGAGCATTTTAAGGGGAAGAGAGTAAAATAAGGTGACAAAAGTAGTGGTTTAGTGGGTAAGAGTGCTGGCCCTGGAGTTCGGAAGGCCTGAGTTCAAATTTACCCTCCTACACTTACTATGTGACTCTGGGCAAGTCACTTCACTACTCTCTGGTTCTGTTTCCTCATCTGTAAAATGGAGATTAAAATAGTACCCACCTTTCTGAATTGTGTGGATAAATGAAATAACATTTGTAAATGGCTTTGCAAACCTGTATAAATACCAGCCAGATGATGGTGATGATGATGATGATGGTGATGGATCTTATGTGGATCTAATGTTGAGCTCCATAATGATTGATCTTATTCTCATCTAATTTTCCCTCCACACTCCTGACCCTTTCCTTTCTCCCAGGAGAAAGAGAGAAAAGACTCCCTTATGCAAGAGAAAAGACATTCAAATCTTTCCTTTATTGTTATGGAACTCTGGGGGTGCTCTACAATAATAAAGGGCTAAGGCCTCCTGCCTCCCAGAGGCCTACCCAGTAGAGAGAGCCAAAGCTACTCTGCTCCCATCTGTTTTTCATTTTCCAAAGCTCTTTTTGAGTGGAGTGTTGAAATTTATAGGTCTCCAGGGACAATAACACATAAATATTCCAGCTCTACTCCAACCCCCATGTATTCCTGCCATCCTGGTACCACTTGTATTAGATGACCAGTGGGCATTAGTTGAGTTTGGCACAGAGAGGGCTTTGTTCTAGGCTTGCCATAAACTTGAAGGATGGGTTATTTAAAGGTCATTTCTAGGCAAAGATTGGTTCTGGCGGTGTATCTGGCAGATAAATGATACTGTTAAATGCCACTTACCATTTTTCACTTAGGGAACTGATGCTCCCACCTCCTGCCAGAACCCTGAAAATGGGATAATTTCTCAGCTGGGCTGCAGGGAAGTCTCTGTTTTAGCCATTGCTTGGTATTTAATAGATTATTGCTGCAGGAGACTGGCATTCAGGATGCCTGGTATAAATGACTGATTGTTGGTCCTTCCCTGAGAGTGGAGAAGAGAGTATGCACAAGGACATTGGGCATTTGGAAGGTAACAGGGTCACCATGGAGTGGTGGAAAGGGCATGAGAAGGAAATACTGTGTGTTCTGATGACAAGGCTTTCTAACTATACAAACATCTCTAAATTCTTTGTGGAATATTATAATCCCATCCCCTAGACACCCAGCTCCTAAGATTACCTGTTGTTATTCTTTCCATCAGTAGGAAAAATGGTTAACTATTTCTTGGAATGGCTAAAAAAGACCACCATGGGCCAACACATTTCTCCCAGGAAGATCATCCACTGTGGTGTCTCTATATGAAGCAAAAGGCCTGGAACAAAGATGAAATGGGGCACTCCTCCCTTTTGCTGTCCCACTGTTGGGAATGTTATGCTGCCCTGATGATCCCTGGGAAAGGTGGAGTAAAGGTTTAAAGGGAAAAGTTTGCCTTCTGAAGAGGCATCCCTTGGGGCTGTCTCCCTTCCCTCTTTGTTCCCCTCAGTACCTCTTTTTCCTGATGACTAAACAATCAAGAAGCCAACCAGCATTTATTTAAGTGCTTTCTATGTATCAGGCATTATGCTAGGTGATAGAGATGTAAAGACAAAAGCAAGAGTCCCTGCCCTCAAGTAGCTTATATTTGATCAATGTAATCAGGGGGAGATGTAATGTAACCAGTGTAATCAATCAAGGAGAGAACATGTATCCATATAAGTATATGCCAAACAAAGATAAGATAAATACAGTGGATTTGGGGAGAGTAGTGCTAGTAGCTGAGGGAATCAGGTTTAATAGAAGTTGCTTGAGCTGAGTTTTGTCCTCTTTTTCACTCCAACTCCTGCTTGGCCAGTTGTTTAGAGGGCTAGACATACACATACACAGGGGCAGTGAAGTGGCACAGTGAATAGAGTGTCAGAACTGGAGTCAGAAAGACTCATTTTCCTGAGTCCAAATCTGGCCTCAGATACTTCCTAGATGTGTGACCTTGGATAAGTCATTTACCCTGTTTGCCTCAGTTTCCTCATCTGTAAATGATCTGGAGGAGGAAATGGCAAACCACTTCCAGTATTTTTGCCAAGAAAAGGTGATTTGGGGTCACAGAGTCAGACACACCTAAAATGACTGAACAACAACACACTTATGTAGGCTTAGTTCAATTTGACTTGGCTTCATGTGGCCAGTTCATTTCTCTCTGCCATTTTAGGAAGGACATTGACAAAGTGGAGCTTGTCCAGAGGAGGACCACAAATGGCGAGGAACTGGACACCATATCATGAAACAATTGGTTGAAGGAACTAGAGATGTTTAGCTTGAAGAAGAAAGGACATGAGTGAGGGGTGGGAGAGAACAACAGAGCATTATGACTGTCTACAAGTATTTGAAGAGCTATCCTATGAAAGAGACAGGAGATTTTCTTTGTTTGGCCAAAAGGAAAGAGCTAGGAGTATTGGGTGAAATTTACAGCAAACTAGATTTCAGGTTGGCAATAAGCAAAACTCCCTAACAGTTATACTCTTCTGTTGGCTCAGGAAAGAACACCTAAGCAAACCAAGTGCAATCTCTCTTCCATATGATATTCTTTCAAATAGAGTTAGAAGTCTTTTTAATAGATGGAGATGGAATGGGCTGCTTTGGCAGGTAATGAGTTCATTAATGCTGAAGTTCTTCAAATCATCATCACCACCACCATCATCATCACCAGCACCAGCACCAGCACCAGCACCATCATTTATATAGGGCTTTATGGTTTGCAAAACACTTTACAAATATTTTGTTCTATCCTTACAACAATCCTGGAAGGTGGGTGCTATTTTTATCCACATTTTACAGATGAAGAAACTGAGGCAGACTAAGGTTAAGTGTCTACATAACTAGTAAGGGTCAGAGTAGATTTGAACTCAGATCTTTCTCACTCTAGGTCTACCACTCTCTCCATACTATGTCATCTTTGCTAACAATAAGATTTGAGAAACTCTTTACAAATATTGTATCATACAGAGGATGAATGGATAGTCATTGGGGATACCAAAGAGGGGATTCCTCTTCAGTTTTGGGTTGTGATAGGTGGGTTCTCAGAGTCCTGCCAACTCTAAGATTTTGTGATTCCTTTCTAGGCAGGTCTTTGCAAACAAGGAGAAGAGACGGAAATACAAAAAAGGTGGCAGACTCTAATGTCTTGGGGAGAAGCAGATGGATTTAAGCAGGGGTAGCAGACTCTGAGAGGCTGAGTGGGGTTAACTTAACCAGAAGAGTCTGGTTAAACAGTTAGGGATATGGTGTGTTTCAGACTTAACTTTGCCTATTTAAAATATTCCTTGCTATCTGACAAGTCGGTTTAAGTAATTACCTGAATATATGTTTAAAAATGGGACAGTAAAGGAACCCATGAGAAAAACTAGATTTTGGCCTTGAGGCTATCAGAGAGAAACTTATTTCATTCAATATTGTAAAGAAGTGTACTCTGAGAATGTATTTGGTCGTGGAATTAGATTGTGGGTACTATTTTTGATCCCATCCCCTACCCTTCAGGTAATCCCCCAGGGCTTTATGTAACTTTAATCAGATTTGGGTTTGAGATGCCAGATTTCTTTCTTAGACATTTAAAAAAGGGCAAACTTCTCTCTTCACAGTATCTTTGGCCAGGGTAATATGCTTTTAACTCTGGAAGGAAGATGTCAGTGAAGACAGGTGTGTGTCTCTGTAAGGATGGGGTTGGGGTGTTGGTGGCAGAGAGGATTGCAAGTGACATTTAACATCTCTAGCCAGACTGTGACTCACAGCCACCCAGCTGACTATGGGGAAGCACAGGAACATAGAATTTAGAGTTGCAAGGGATCTTAGATATCTAGGTCAGTCCCCTCCTTTTACCAATGAGGAAAATGAAACCCCTTTCTAGCTAATGTGATTTGACCAAGGGCGTTTAGGTGGTACAAAGTTGAGTTAGAATTTGAACTCAGGTCCCCTGACTCCAAATTGACTGTTCTTTGCTAAGAGGGAAGCAAAATAATGTAAAAGATGCCTTCCTAGGACTGGCTTCCTACTTTACTGGAGATAAAAATCTCCAGACAAATCTCATAGCTCTGTTATGGCCAATATAGGAACTTGTCCACCAGGCTTGCTTCTCACTCTGTTTTTTGTTGCTGAGTCATTTCAGTTGTATCTGACTCTTCCTGGCCCCATTTTTTTTGTTTTAATGAAGATAATGGAGTGGTTTACCATTTCCTTAGGCTCCAGCTCATTTTACGGATGAGGAAACTGAGGCAAACAGGATTAAGTGATTTACCCACGACCACCACCTCATAAGTGTCTGAGGCCAGATTTGAACTTAGGAAGATGAATCCTCCTGGTTCCAAGCCCAGTGCTCTATCCACTGCCCCACCTAGCTGTCTTTCCACATCTTAATTACCCTTTCCCAAAGAGTAATTGAATTAGTTAAATGGTAATACTAGAAAAAAGATTAGAGGTTTGCATGTTAATACATAAATGTCAGATCTAAAGGATTTTTAGATGTTTTAATGGAAAACTGTAGAGACTTGAGTCAGTGACTAATTTTTCAAACTTTTTTTGTATATCGTACATCTTTGAAAGTGGAATGAGGTGACTAGAACTCTGTTACATTGATGATGTTGGGGGACAGAGTTGTGAAGAGTTAAGTTTTTTAAAGATGCCTTTAAAGAGCAAAACCAGGAAAAATTTGTACACAGTCACAGATACATCATATGTGTGATGACCAACCTTGATAAACTGGACTCTTCTTAGCAATGCACAGTTAAAAGACAACTCTACAAGTCTCAGAATGGAAGGAGAGATCTACATTCAGAGAAAGATCTAG